>CAIGRP010091945.1:0-16573 GCA_903798385.1 Fraxinus cuspidata | reverse complement strand
CAGTTGCCCTACACTAATTAGATTCCGATTTATCTCAAGCACATATAAAACATTAGGAATGTATTTAATACATGTTGAAGTCTGAACAGCAATCACTCCTATGCCTTTCACTTTTACAAAATCTCCATTTCCCACTTTAACTCTATTTGTATGCTTTATTCAGTTCCACGAAAATGTTAGAGTCTGCAGTCATATGGTGAGTACAACCACTGTCCAATAACCAGGTTTCAACCTTCCTGCAAGCCTTAATAGTAGAGAACAGATGCTCCTCAAGTATTTCATCCTGATTTTCTACCATTTTTTGCCTATTGCTGTGGTTGTTTACCCCTTTTATTTTTGCACACTTTCTCAATATGGCCAAATTGTTTGCAGCTTCTACACTGAACTCCAGGCCAATACCAACACCATTTAGGAGAATGACCCTTTCTTTTACAATGTGGATAAGATGCAAACTTATCCTTTTTGTTTCCAGTTCTGCTGCATTCAGGTTCTTTCTTTTCAACCTGAGGTTTCTTCATACCAAAGCTTGTCAAATAGAGCTCCTTCTGTTTGTTTTTCCTACTTCATTAGCCTTCTATGTTCAGTTGCTTGCAGTGCATTCACCAGTTCAGCCAATGTTATAGACGATAGGTCTCTAGAATCCTCGAATGAAAATATCTTGGCTTCAAAATTTTCAGGAAGGCTTATTAAAACCTTCTTCACTACTCTTTTATTTGGTAAATCATCTCCCAAAAGTCTGATTTGATTTACAATCTTCATCATCCTATATTGAAAATCCTTTACAACTTCAGTGTCTTCCATTTTCAAAGTTTCAAATTCTCTTCTAAGGTTGAGTACTTGCATCTGCCTTGTTCTTTTTCTTTTGAGATTAAGTACTTGCATCTGTCTTGTTCTTTCATTGATTTGATATTCTTCTTTTAAAATATCCCAAGCCTCTTTTGCAGTCTCACAAGTCATTATTCTTGTGAAGATAGCAACTGAAATAGCTAACTGAATGCAAGAGAGAGATTTGAACTTTTTGACCACCTCTTCACTATGCCGCTTAATCTGAGCCACTGTTGGATTCGGTCTCAAGGGAGGAGGTTCAACTCCAATATCTGTTATTTCCCACAAATCATAAGTTTTGAGGTAAGCCTTCATCTTTGCAGTCCAGAAATTATAGTATTCTCCAGTGAAGGTGGAGGGTAATGGTGCTGAAAAACCAGTTGCAGCCATTTTTCTTTTCCTGTCGTTTGAATATAACTTTGCTGATAGTTTCTTTTTTTTTGCAACACATGTTCTTCTTCTTCTTCCCTTCTTACAACTCCCTTTCTAAGATTAGTAAAGATCTGATATCATGAAAGATTATTGATTAAAAAAGTTGAACTTATCAGATGCACACAAAGCTTACCGGTTTCTTCACTCCTTACCTGATTTTCAGTTACTTACGGTTTTGACAAAGTTACTGTATTTGCTCAACACTTACCGTATTTACTCAAGACTCACCGGATTTGATATATCCTTACTAGTTTTGATAGAGAAATACTCCGTTTTAAAGAAGAAGAAAAATGGAGAAAAGAAGCACAAGGTTCCTTCTTTCTTTGCTGAATATTTACAAAAGTTAAATTACCAACTATAGTACTTAAATCACATGACATTGGTTACAAAATTCAGCATTCAAATGATGATAAAAAAAACGTGAAAGCCAAAGTGACAACCAAATTCAACAGAATTGATGTTTGAAGGTATGAAGAAGATCCCTTGCCTGAGTGTATTTCATCCGTAAGAAATGATAAAACGTGGCAATGTCTAATTCCTCATCTCATATTGAATCATCTGAAGTTTATCCATACACAAGTATTAAGTGTTTTGAGTTTAACTACATCCGTATCTTATTCTGTCATTGTAATGAAAATTACTCAAGGATTGCCCCAAAAAGTGATTTCACTTGTACGTTCCTCTGAATATTGAAATAAAGAAAAGAAAATTGGGTGGCTCTATAAGTGAAAATGGGTATTCATTTGCCTACAACATTTATTTTTATCGTTCTTCCTTGAAGTGCATCCACAAATGTAACTATTGTTATAGACAAGTAATGCACGTGCAGTTCACGTGTAGTCATCATGTTCCAAAAGTGTTTTACTATTATTTACAGATAACGGAAAAAAGATGAACTAGAATTGACATATTACGTGTGTCATGATGCTTTAAAACGATTTTCGTTCCCAAATTGGCTTTACTTACTCTTCGCGTTCTGGCATTTTGCAGTACAGATTTCCATTGTTTCGACCATACCCAACTAGTTCTTTACAAATATCGACAATCATGTTCTTTTCTATTTAGCGTGCATACAAAATGACTTTATGATTGGAAAGGAAGATAACAATAAAGTATTAGAATGATAAGATTTCAAAAGTTGATTTAGTCAACTGAGATTTGTAGCTCTCTCCCCTAATATATAGAGATTTTAATTGTATAATTTCTTTTCCATGATTAGCCAGTTTACCTCTATGATTAGTAAGTTCACAATATGTAGAAACTAGCTAATAATAAAGACAAGTCTGTGTAAATATATAGACGTCTATTCTTCAGTTTTTAATATATAGAATTACCATAAAGATAGAATAAATATATGAGATTTTAATAGTATAAGTTTAATTCATATTATATATAAACTAGAGTAGATTAGTTTTATTGTTTCCCCTATATAAAGGTGGTTTATTCATTCGAAGAATTAGTCCTATCCTAAATTCTCCTCTTCTTCTACTCTTTGGTATCTCTTTTTCCTTCTTTTCTCATTAGATTCCTACTTATATCTGAAACATGTTTCATGAGAACTCTATGCTATAATCATATAATAATCATGCTAAGAACAAGAATCGCATATATTAATTGATAGTTCGAAATTCATACATGCGGAAGACATTGTTATGTATGAATATTATCAACTAGATCTTCCTCTCCTTGCTCCTCAAAATAATTAGCTGTCAATGGAGCATGCCAATACAATATGGAGAGGAGAGAGGACCTAGCCATTATATAAGAAATCATAAAACCGGCCCATTACCGACTCTAACCCTAATTAGGGTTTACATAATTTCGGCCAGCATACTTAAAATTATCGCATTATAATAATATAGCCCGTAAGGTGTACATCGATCAAAGTGATCACTAACATATTGGGTCTAATAGCAGTATCATTGCAAACCATACATCTAACCCGTAAAATTTGCAATCAAATCGAAGCCCATATAATAGAATTATTCTTCCCACTTGGACAAACATTTGATTGCAATATAACAAAACTTTTAACCTCTGGGTTAGACTACACAGGTGGCCACACAAGTATAGATGCAGTGATAACACCTTACACAACATGATCCGATCCAACAAGAATGTCGACATCGAACATGGAAGTTGTTACACCAATCAAACGATGTAAGACCACTCCACAACTACAATTGCCAACATCGTGATCAACATGGATCCCCATCCTCCAACCAATGTGGTAGTATGCAATATGAACAAAGCACCAAATGTGATAAAAAATTGTGCTAATGAATATCGGTTCTCAAAATTCTTCTAATCAAAATGAAGTCACATGTCTCTGAAAAGAGACTCATCTTATATCTTTAATTGTCATATCTCGAGATCAAAATAATATAATAATAAAAGACATAAGTCAAATGCATGCTCAAAACAATTTATGGATAGAGGAAAATATATTTTATTATTGGAAGAAGTTGTACCCGAAAAACACTTGTTACTTTACATAAATAATTCCCACTAACCAAAAACATCAAATGTTTCCACAATACCCATATTAGCAACACATGTCTTAAAACTTTAAAAGTGAGTCCCTTAGTAAAAAGATCTGTAATCATTGCCTCTGTATTAATATGCTCTATTTTCGTTTGCCCTTCCTTGACTCTGTTTCTAACCACCAAATATTTGATGTCATTGATGTCAATGTGTTTTGATCCATTAGAACTTTTATCGTTTCTTGAAAAGAACACTATTGCGCTATTATCACAACAAATAGTGATTGGCTTTAAGATGGAGTCAACAACTTTGAGCCTAGAAATAAAATTCCTTAACTAAGCGGCTTGAATTGTAGCTCCATAACATGCCACAAATTTAGCCTGCATAGTAGAAGATGCCACTAAAGTCTGCTTAACACTTTTCCACGAGATAGCACCACCAGCTAACATGAAAATATAACACGGGGTTGATTTCAAATCATCTTAACATCCAGCAAAAATCAGAATTTCAGTAGGTGATTTCAAATCATCTTAACGTCCAATTTTTTTTAAAGGAAATTAAATAAAAATGAGTGTACCACTTTGGTAGCTACCACCCAATTTTATTTCAAAATATTTCTTTTAATGAGAGCACTAAGACGGACTTGAAGTCCACGAAAAATTCAATAATAATAATAATAATAATCACGCAAATTAATCACAATCATTAACTAACGAAAAACAAAATTCATGCGCGATTATAAGATGAAATTGGCAATTGAATTTCAATATGTATGAAAATGAAATTTGAATGGACAAACAATAACGACATTTAATTATTTCAATAAAAATATAAAGTCGTCAATTCTAAATGTAATTTTAATTTTAGTTCGAAAGTAAAATATATTTGGACCAAATACAAAAATCCCATTTAAAAATTCAAATTTAATATTTCAAAATTGTAAAATTGACCCTAAAATTTAAATAATAGAGGGCCTTAAAATTCAGAAATTACAGCATAGGTCCTTTTCTTTAAAAAATTCCAAAGTGATCATTTGTTAATTGCAAGCAAGCCCCAAAAATTTCTGAAATTGTGAGCAAACCCCCATCCCCAAATCAAACCCCAACACCCCAATCAAAAAATCAAACCCTAGCCCTTTTTTTTTTGTTTGGCATTGCCGCCGTCAAATCAGCGACGCTTTACCGCTGCCGCTGATTTGCAATAGCAGTTCTAGTTGACGGGTGACGGTGCTGTCGGAGATAAATATGCGCACAGATCCATACAAACACATATTCAAAACAAATCAAAACCCCATACGCCATCGCACAACCACACGGCTTCATATACAGACATACGGGAGGCTACTGCGGAAACCATATATGCACACATACAAACCAAATTCAAATCAGGGTGTAAATACTCAAATATCCATGTCTAACTTTGTTCTATTGTAAATATTCACACTGATTTTGCTGGACGATGGGTACTAACAATACAACGGACAGCGGCGGACCAAGGATTTTGAGTTAGAACAGGCGACTGCGGATCATCGACCATTTTCAGCAATAAAATATTAAGAACCCCGTTTGATACCTTTTTTTTTTGGCAAAAAATGCATTTTGAAATAGTGATTTGATGGAGAATGTGTTGTTGAAAATAAATAAATTTTTTGAAATTGTATGTAATATTATTTTACTGAAAAATGTGTGGTTAAAAGAAGAGAGAAAAATGTATTTTGAAAAAAAAAATCAAACAAAGTCTAAAATTTAAATATAACAATTATTTTGTTCAAATTGAACATATATAATTTTGTTATAAAAATTAACAATATTTGCCAAATGATATTGTGATCAAGTTTTGTATAATTCAAAGGAAGAGTAGGGTTTAAATTTTCACTATTACACTAAAACATCTAAAATGTAACATATATTATTTTGGCAAATTTAATCTCAAATTCCGTGAGTGGTACAATGGTCAGGCGTTCCATGTCTTACCGTGAGGTTAGGGTTTCGATTCCTCTCCTTATTCTATTTGATTTTGGCAAAAATTGTTTAATTAAAAATATTTCATAATAAAAACGTTGGAAAGGAATTCGAAACTGAGACCTATAATGTGAATATAGGAGTGCTAGCCAATTGAGCTACAAGAAATTTGTGAAAGCAACGGAACTTACTAGGTATATAATTAGAAATGTTTATTCATTGTCGGAAAAAAACTGTTCCGGCGGATCCAGCCTGCGCGGCCGCCGGGTTCGCCGGGTGCTGGGTCCGCCACTGATAGCGGATGAAGAAGAAGAAGAACAAGGGCATGGCGACACTCCCTAGTTTTTCAATTTCATAATATATACATATATGCATACAGATAGATAGAAGAGACATGATCGCATCATTTGAAAATTATTCTATTGTAATGTATAGATTCAAGCTTATACGCACGAGACGGAGCAGACAATAGGCAAAAATCATAAAACAAATTTGTTTAAATGATTCAAATCTTAGCACGATGGCTCTGACACCAATTGTTGTAATTATTCAATAATTATGCTAACAACAAGAATCACATATATTAATTGATAGTTCGAAATTCATACATGCGGAATACATTGTTATGTATGAATATTACCAGCTAGATCTTCCTTTCCTTGCTCCTCAAAATAATCAGCCGTCAATGGGGCAAGCCAATACAATATGGAGAGAAGAGGGGACCTAGTCATTATATAGGAAATCATAAAGCCGGCTCATTATTGACTCCAACCCTAATTTGGGTTTACATAATTCCGGTCCACACACTTAAAATTACTACATTATAATAATATAGCTCGTAAGGTGTACAACGGCCCAAGCGATCACTAATATATTGAGCCTAATCACAGTATCATTGCAAATCATACATCTAACCCATAAAAGTCGCAATCAAATCGAAGCCCACATAATAGAATTATTCCAACACTCTATTCAAACACAACATTCGTAACTCTCTCTCTCTCATTTAGTTCTTCCATTCTAGCCTGCAAACAATTCCAAAGCACAACTCCTGGATTATCCATTGTGTTTTCGATAGGTTCCAATTACCCTTCCTCTCCCGTTATTCTTTCACAGTCCTCCCATTCATCTCTCTGAGCAATTGAAGTGCTAGTGAGAGAAATAAATTATCTAAGTTGCTGGATATCAGCATCAGCAGTAAACTCACACAGCCTTTCATAAGATTTACGTTCCCAAATTGGCTTTACTTTCTTTTCAGGTTCTAGCATTTGTAATGCGTGGTTCTATTATTTAAACCATATGGTCTATAGCCAATTAGTTCTGAATTTAGGGTGCATACCTTATGAAGCTTGACAGTAGCAGGATTGTAAACAGACTTCACCAAGAGCCTTTCACTTTACTCTTTTAGATTACACATTAAATTTCATGTAGAAATTACAATGCTAAAAATCTAGAAATCGACTCTCCAACAAACTAAAATAACTGTAGGCGAGGTGGTGGCAACCGGGCAGAGCTAAAGAATGTTGTTCATTTGTTTAGCATACAATCTGCAGTATCAAACCTACGTTTTCATTGATTGACTATCTAAAAATCAGCGTGGAGTTAAATAATACCTTCAATTAATCAAACAAACACAAAGTTAGTTCCAAATCAATGAACAATGGAATCAAATGCTATGAATGCATATAAACACTTCCCTATCGATATCACAAAGTTTGGCACCAAAAGTGGATTACACACAACTCTAATCCTAGACCCAAAAATACACAAGGTAGCTCCACTAGAAGGGACCAAGAACCCCACTCGAAGCCACGAAGAAAGTTACCCACGGAATCACGCAGACACAGCCATGCATAGAGGCGGCAGAGGACAGCAGTGAGGAAGGGAAAATCGAACAGTGGGGAGTCAAAACTAGTAGCCAAAGTCACCGAATGAAGTGCTGGCAAGGGAGAAGGGGATGGGTCTCACAAAGGGATCGAAAGCAGCAGCCAAGCAGCGAAGGAGAGGTGGTACAAATGGAAGCTGCCTCTCAGTTTCTCTCCAAATTGATGCTAAAGAATTTCACCATGTGTAGTATGTATTGCAAGTCAAAAGGGGCCAACATATATACTAATAGCTTAGGTCAATTACATGGGTCGGGCCTTGAATGCAAGACTCAGTCCAACTTCATTTTGTTGGCGTTCAGTTATTTGTTTTGGATTGACTATTAATTATAGTGTCAAGAATGGGTTCCAAATAAAACCATATGGTTATTATTTGATCCGACAATTCATCACAACCCCGGGTTTATTTTCTTTCAAAATACCAACAAAGTTCCACTTTGATGCCAAATACACCTACAAAAGAGGAAAAAAATAGTTTGATAGTTGCACAACGTGATTTCAAATAAAATTAAAACATCACATACATTTATCAATGTTTAGAAGTATAAGGCAACTTCTAAACTTCACTAAGGAGAGCACATTAGTGCCCATATGTGCAGGGTTATAATCAAAATGTACTTTCTCAAGGTTTCTCAAATCTTGAGACACTACTCTCTAATAAAATGCAGCATCAATTCTAAATGCTTAGTGTGGTCATGAGACACAAAATTCTTACACAGACAAATAGCAGATTGACTATGTTGAAGCAAAATCCGCAAGCGTATAGAATCGTTAACAAGTTTAGATTTGATGAGTTGAGAGTATCATTCTACAAAAAATTAATTTCAATACATGTTTACTATTGTATGGAATTCGACTTATGTAAACAAAAGAGATTTGATTTTTATGATTATTCTAAATTAATATAAGAAAGTGGTAAAATTAGGATTTTTATCAAATTATGAATGATTGTATTGGATTTAGACTACCTCTATTGCTATCTATTTCAATTCTCGATTTGTTATCTTGTTTCATTCATACATTCTCGACAATTGATAAAGCTAATGTATTTAAGTTTTTTTTTCAAGACAAATTAATTATATTCTAGTTACGACTTGAATTTATTCCTAGTTCGGATTCGAATAAATAGAATCCACTAAATTTTAGATTATATATATGATTGTACACGTGATAAATATTATTTTTAATATCTATTGCATATATGTTATTTTGCAACACTGTAAATTTATTGTGAGTCTCCCAACACTTCGACAAGAAACTAATTATCTAATTTGTGATCTATCAATTAAATAATGCAATGGACATGCAAAAATAATCAAGAAATACAAGATATAAACTAAATTACTAGTCTTGAATTAAAAGAAATAAACAATTGGATTCATCTTCATCTAATACAAAAATGGATCTAGCCTATCATATTTTTAAATAAATTATAAGAAGAATAAAAGAAAAATATAACCCGGATCATGATGGAATGAAAAAGATGTTTATATTCAATTCAAATGTTAAATTGTTTAAAATCTTGACGTAATTGTCTTGAATTCCTTGCTAGGGTTTAATCTTCTCTCCCAAAAGTAATGAATTGGAATCTTGTTTTTGATGAATTTTGATGATATTATTGTGTATGAAGAGGTAAGATGGGATTTATTCTGTAGCCCTTGATTTGTATTTATAAGAGTCGGAAAATAGGCCAAAATTGCATCCGATTAAGTTTCAAAAGAGTTTGAATCGCGGAAACAAACTACTAATTCATGTGCACGAATGGCTTGTACTTATTGAGCTTATATATTCAATCATAGGTAAGTTTCCCTCATTTTTCTTTAATTTCATATCGAGACAATGTTTAGTTTCGGGAGACATGACATTAATTAATTATTTCGTTTAGTCACTTAATTGCTTATGTGTGATTGAAAAAATATGCATGCTTGTGTGAGGGAGATAGCATTGTCGACTAGGATGAATATATTTGAGAGTATGTATTAGTTTAGGGATTGTGAATGAATTATGTGCCTTAATTGAATTTTCTTCTTATCCATGTAAAACGTGAGAATATTTATGCACAATAATGGAGTAAAGGGTCGTACAAGAACATAAAGATTCATATGTATAGGTTGAATAGAGGAGTTAGATTCTTAGTCCCTTAACATATGATTTACAACATACTTTAACCGTAAATTTTATAATTTGGGGGTATTCGATCCGATAAAAGAAATGATTTATAATGTGGTAATTTCGTGCATGTTGAAAATGATTGGCATGGAGTGTCTTTAACTTTCTAGTATGAACTAGGTGATGACCTAATACTAGAGATCTAATCCCCGTAAATTTTGCTTTGCTTTTATAGAAAATAAGTATTGTACTTATTGAGCTTGTATCTCACCCTGGCACCTTTTTGAATCGAGCTAGTAAATCCTTAAGGGTATCTTGAAATTTAGTATCCTTTGGTATTCAAAAGTCGGGGAGTTACGAACTAAAAACTCGTTACATGGATTAAGAAGAGAAAAAAAGGTGAGGTCAATATTGAGCTGAAAAAGAAAATATCTAAAAGAGAAAAACTATATGCAAGTGCGCGAGTAAGATCTGATTGTTAGGGGCTTAGATAGTTAGTGTGTTTGACTCATTTGGTATAAACTTGATTATTGGAGCACTCATAATTTGTGAGAATCATCACATGAATAAATTGCTAACATTTTCAGTTAGACTAGACTAAACTAGAGTGTTTTAGGGAATTGATAATTGAAAATAATCTTTAGAATTACACCTTGGGGAGAAAATGAAATAAAACAAGTTTGGGGGTGCCTAAATATCAAGAGGGAAGGAAGAAAATATTTGACCATTGATGGTTAGGAATTGAACCAACTTGTGAGCATTATGTATGATTCTTCACACACGTACCCGTTTTGCATTTGGATAAGTGGAAATTTGGCTTGTGCATTATGATTTTGAAGTCATTCTCAATGTTTTCAATATTGAGCCAAAACGGCAAGCTATCTAACTAAGTTGTTTGTGTGTTTTTCCTTAGTAATTTTCTTTTTGTTTTTGTTTACTCGAGAACTAGCAAACTATTAAGTTTGAGGGTATTTGATGAGTGCATTTTACTCTCACATTTTATATTATTTTAACTCGATAATTGGCTAGATCTTATGAGTATAGAATATTTTTAATATGTTTATTTGTGTTATTTATAGGTTTGGTGAGGTAGTGTAAAGGATGCAAAAGTGGAAAAACAAGTGACGTTGGAATTAGCCAAAGGAAAAAACGAGGCAGTAAAGTGGCGTCTGGGCATCACATACATAGAAGGATTGCATAAGATGGCGCCTTGGCACCCTAAAACAAAATTTGGTTCCAACATCCAGGTGCTTCGACGGCCCAAAAGAAGCAGAAGATAAACAGCGTTGTGCGCCTAGGCACCACCCCCTTAGTGGCTAGGTGCCACCTAGTCCACTTATCGCGGCGCTCAGGCGGTCTGTTCTAAGGTTGCAAAGTTTTCACGCGTTAAAAGCCCCAAAAGACTCTAAATTCGGGAAAAACATTAGGGAAAGTATAAATACAAGTGAAGAGGCACTTGAGAAGAGTTCCACGCATAGAGAATCAAAAAACAGATCTTGAGATTTAGGAGAGAAAATTAAAGGAGAAAAACATCGAGAAGTCACGAGTTTGAAGCATCGATTGAAAGAAGAAGAAGATCTTGGTGGAAGATTCATCCCTTTTTCTACGTCTTTATTTAAAACTCGATGATATAAATCGTTTAATTGTTTTTCTTCAACTACTATGAATAGCTAAGTTTTTTATTAGGGCCAACAATCTATTTGAGACTTTTTATTTCTTTTATTCAAAATTCTAGTTCTTTCATCAAATATTTGTTGATTTTATTCATGAATTTAATGATTTGAATTGCTTGATCAACAATTCAATGATTTTGTGAATCTTTTACGAATCGAGATATGAGTTTTAAATTTAGACCACATAGTAAAATGTGATAATTTAGTATAACATGTAGAGATACTTATGCTAATTATTGTGGTCGTTATATGAATTAGAAAAAGTATCGTGTTTAACCAAGATTGATTCATATAGAGCTTTGTAATTAAATTAGTTAAATAGGCTCAATGAGAACTCGAGAAAGATAATTTGAATATAATAGAATTCGATTCAACGCTACATTAGATTTGAGAATCTTGAATTAAGACTTGAAGGTATTCAATAGAAGAAATTGTTATACCCTAATATCTCATCCCGTATTTGAATTTTAAATCGATCCACGTGTGCGTCTTGCTATTCTCAATTAGTAGATATACAATAAAACAATCACAATTCTTTGTTTTTCATCGAATAGGAGTTAGAAATATTAAATTAAGTACTAAAGTATAATCCTTGTGGGAACGATCATCCAGATTCAAATGCCCATTATATTACTTGTTACGATATTGCAAACTCGTGATATAAAAAAGGCATGAAGCTTGATAGTGGAAGGACTGCAAAAAGACTTTACTAAAAGCCTTTCACTTGACTCCTTCAAATTACAAATTTCGTTTTGATGTAGTAGTTATAATTTTGAAAATTTGGTTATTGACTCTCCAACAGACTAAGAGAACCGTGGGCTAGGTGGGAGCAATTGTTGCAGAGATAAAGAATGTTGTTCAGCTTAGTGTCTGCAGCATCAAACCTTCGTTTTTTCTTTTATTGACTAGACAAAAATCGAAATTCAATTGGATATTTCTAGTACGATCTGTATTCATCAAAAAAACATAGTGAGCTTGCTGATCTTAGAGAGCAGATAAATCTGGAATGAATAAAAGCGATGTAACTGATGGAACTGGCTAACGAATCTCCCAAGAAGGCAGAAGATCAGAGAAAACTTCAGTTGGAGAGAAGAAAGCAAGAGGATGAACTGAAGCAAGTGTTGAAACAAGATTTACAATTAGCATACATCAGAACTCAAATAAATTACATACTTTATAATGCGATAGATGAGCACATGGCGCGAGATTCGAGATCCTCGAATCGTTTCTTGTCCAGTGCAGATGTTGCAGACATAAATGCTATTTCAACCCATCTTTAGTTGTTCACAGATTCAGAAAATCATTCAGTCAATTTATGTTGTTAATTTATGCACTATTTGTGTTTGTTTGGAGAATTTTATCAACGAACTTCTAGGTATGTGAGTGTTATGGAAACTGATTCTCGCAGCCGAGTTCTTCAATTTATTAATATAAAGACGTTGGAATTTATTATGATACTTCAAATGCCGCAACTTTCTACAGAATTTGATCTCCATATAACTCAGTATTATTCGCCCATAATAAAATTATATAGTTATTAACGTGTACTACGTGTGTAACCAATGTGTCTCCTTTTTTAACTTGTGTTTTATCAGTAATGACTGAGTATGAAATAACTCTATCTGGTTGTTGCCAACTCTAGAACTTCTAATAATCAATGGGGACTGGAGGTAAGTAATCAAAAAAATCGTCATGCTCACAAAATTTTTTTTTTTTTTCCTTATCAATGCAGGGTCTAAATCACAATCGTCAAATGGTGCAACTCCAGAAACTCCGTTGTATTACTAAGGTCAGACAGATAATTTCAAAGAACCATAGGATGGATTCCTGCAGAATAAATCTCATTATATTCCTATTTAGATATATATAATTTTGCTTAAAGATGAAACTGCTGTTTTCTGTACATAAGCAATTCGAAGGAGAAGTCATCAGATGGTCTATCCTTGTAGTTTTTATTTTTTGAAATTGTTAAAACCATTGGAAAACTCCTTTACCACCACTAATAAATGACAATAGGTCATCGACTGAACGTTCATTAGAACCCAATTTAAACACAGTATTATCTAATCTCTCTCTCTCTCGTATTTTATTCTTCCGTCTATCTAGCCTGCAAGCAATTCCAAATCAGAATTCTTGGATTATCCCGTGTTTTCGTAAAGTTCCAATTCTTCTCTCTCTGTGAGATCACCAGCCAGATAAAATATCTTTAGTTACGTTTCCACAGTCCTCCCAATCATCTCTCGTACAATTGAAGTACTAGTGAGAGGATTAAATGGTCTAAATTGCTGGATGTCAGTCAACTGCACAGCCTTTTAACATACATTATTCGAAGAAACTAGTCATTAAATGACTTCACTCCTTCTGAAAAATGCCCAGCACGTAATGAGAATTGCAGTAGATAAGAATCAAGCAAAACATCTGAGAATTGATTCTTGAAGAAATGGAGAAGAACCCATGTCCGAGTGTAATGCACGCCGGAAGAAGGGATAAAAATGGCAACTAACTTCGCGTCTTGTTTTGAATCACATGAAGTTTATTGATACACATTTCTTTAGAGATTTAAGTGTTACTACTCCCCAAAAAGCACTTTCGCTAGTATGTTCCTCTGAAAATTAGAAAAATGAAAATTGGGTGGCTCTGTATCTGAAAATGAGTATCATTTTCCCACAACATTTGTTTTTATTGTTCTTCATTTAAGTGCATCTACAAATATAACTATTTTTTAACCAATATTTACATAAAACGAAAAAAAATATCAACTACTATTAGCGTATTAAATATTTCATGACGCTTTCATAAGATTTTTGTTACCAAGTTGATTTTAATTACTTTTCACCTTCTAGGGCTTTACAATGCAGGTTTCTATTATTTCGACTATACCCAATTTTTTCTATTAAAATACAGACCAGTCAAGTGGTTCTCCAGTTAGAGCGCATACTATACGAAGCTAGACAGTGGCTTGCAAAAAGACTTGACCAAGAGCCATTTACTAAGAACCATGCTTCATGCTTCAGAAGCATAGTTCTACGGAGCACCACCAGATACATACAATGCAAGGGGTGGGTGTGGGTTTTATTTCATTTTTTATTTCTGTAGGCCAACACATATGAGTGGGTGTAAGACATGTATAAAAAAAAAATTTGTACATATGGTTTTTCCCTTTACATAACTCCTTCAAATTACACATTTCGATTTGATGTATGAGTTACAATGCTGAAAATCTGGACATCGAATCTCCTACAGACTAAAAGAACCATAGGTAAATCAGGGACACTTGTTGAAGAGTTAATGAATGTTGTACAATTGCTACAGTAAGATTCTCCACCATACATTCACCCAATAAAATATTCTACACACAAACCAATAAAGTTACTTTAAATTTCAATCACACATTTTTCAAAAAATACTATTCATTACTCAATTTCTTCTACAATAATGTGAGACAAACACACACTAAATGGTATGCAACAGATTGAATTGGCTGACGAATCTCGCAAGCAGACAGAAGATCAGAGTAGAAAACTAGAGTTGGAGATGAGAAAGCAAGATGATTAGCTGATGCAAGCGTTTGAACAGGAGATGCATTTAGCGTATGTGAAGAATGGATTACAATAGTTTATTTTTAAAATACATAAGATGAGCAAACAGCACAAGATTTGAGGACAAATCTTCTATTGCCGAGCAAATGTACAAACATAAGTGCCACCTCAGCCCATCATTAATGGTTCACGAATTCTGCACCATGTGACAACTTCAGTAAACCATTCAGTCCATTTATGTAGTTAAATTTTATGTCCTTTTATTTCTTTTATTTGACCTTGTTTCAAGAAGTGTATTATTGAACGTCTAGGTACGGGAGTGTTTTAAAATAGATTCTACAACAGAGTTGTTTAATTAATTAATTAATCTGAACACTTTTTAATTTAATCTTATACTTTAAATGCCGCAGCTGAAATGGTTAAACTTGTAAATTTTCTCTACAGCATGCAACCAACGTGTCTCCATTTCTTTCTTTTTTTTTTTTTTTTCCGAATAATAACGGAGACAAAAAACTATATCTAGTTGTTGCCAATAGGATTTCGAAAAAGAGATGCTGTTTGTTTTTTATGCTTTAAAATATCAACTCGAGCGCTACTAAATAATAAATGGGGGAGGTAAGTGATCAAATAAACCATAATGCCCACAGATAATGCAGGGTCTAAATTACAATCGTCAAACGGTGCTACTCCAACATTTTCGAAGTCTAGCAACTTTGTTGTATATACCATGGTCAGACAGATAATTTCAATGAACAATAGGATGGTTTCCTGTTGAATGAATGTTGGTTATTGAATAAACAAGAGGAGAAAAACAGATATTTTCATACACTTTACAATGGTTTTACACAGCTGAATATATAGCCATGAATTGATACTATACAAAATACTTTCTATCAACCACCATGCTACCTACTACAACAAAGCTATACTTTGACAATACTTTAACTTGTGGTAGCTTCAAACTAGTCTAATTTTACATCATTATATGAGTTAGACATAAACAAAAAACACGTGACTAAATTGTAACAAAAAACAATTGTTCACGCCCAACTTCAACACTCCTCCTTAAATCTTTCCTTTGGCAATGGCTTTGTCAATATGTCAACATATTGATCAATAGAACAGCAATGCACCAACTTCACTTCAAGATGTTCTTGTCCTTGCCTAATTACATGATACTTGATCTTGATGTGTTTTGTTCTACCATGGAACACCGAATTTTAAACCATAGCAATAGCTGACTCGTTATTACAATGAATCACAGTTGCCTCAGTTNACATATTGATCAATAGAACAGCAATGCACCAACTTCACTTCAAGATGTTCTTGTCCTTGCCTAATTACATGATACTTGATCTTGATGTGTTTTGTTCTACCATGGAACACCGAATTTTAAACCATAGCAATAGCTGACTCGTTATTACAATGAATCACAGTTGCCTCAGTTTGTTTGTAGTCAAGATCCTCCAAAACTTTCCTCAACCAGATTGCTTGATTGGTGGCCTCTGATGCAGCCATATACTCTGCCTGTGCTGTTGATTGAGCCACGGTTTTTTGTGTCATGGTGTTCCAGCAAACAAGACTTGATCCCAGATAAAATGCATAACTAGAGGTGCTCTTCATATCATCCAAAGATCTAGCTCAATCACTGTCAGTATAACCAATTA
>CAIGRP010091942.1:0-52118 GCA_903798385.1 Fraxinus cuspidata | reverse complement strand
CCACTTAAATACATTACCAACATTACCTTGACTCTATAGTCGGGTAGTGCAATCTCGTTAGTGCATTTTTGGCTAGGTTGTAGAAGGTTCGGCCTATGGAACAAAGCACTAGGCATTGATAAGTGTAAATTGTAGATGCATCTATTTGTTATTAGTGAGATTTTGATTATTTTGGATGTTTTATTGTTTTAAGATCGAACACAAATAACATTGCATGCGCAAATAAAATAAAAGAGAGAAGCAAAATTAAGAAAAGAGTATAATGGAAAATCTCGTAAGTGCGAGATTTTGAGGTACATATTTTCGTAAGAGTGGAAAATCTCGTAAGTGCAAGATTTTGAAGTACATATTTCTATAAGAGTGGAAACTCAAGGGAGAGTGGGTTGGTAATTTTCGTGCAAGCAAAAATCCTAGTACAAAATGTTGTGCGAGTGAAATTAGGAAAATTTCACTCTAAGTTCGGTTCAAAATTGTACGATTTCCAAGGCACATTGGTGACTTTTTCGGCATAAATAGGGTTTTTCATATTTCGTACTATATATGCAATGTTCTAAAAGGTAGTATTCTAAGAGGTGTTAGGTGTGATAAGAAGACAAGCTCAACCCTCAAGCTCAGGTGTAAAAATGTTGTGCAATTGGGGTCCAAGAAGTAGCCCATGCTAATTTAGTATTATTATATCGAAGAAATGGCTACAAAATATTGAAAAAATAAAAATCCAGTGAGTTTTTTGGCGTCTAGACCCACATGAATTCATATATTTTATCAGAAGAAATTATCCAGAAGTAGTACCAAAAGATGAGTTGGGGGGAAATAATTGGATGAAAAAGTTGACTGTGTTTTAAATTGTTCAATAATATAGTATCATGTAACATTATGTAAGTCTTGATGTACATGTAGTAAGATTGAGACCCGCATTATGCTGTCAAAGGGAAGTTGATCACCTTTTTCCATACATTGTCCTTCCTTATGTGGGGCATTTCGAGATGCCACATATCTGGGCATGCAAAAATGGAGCTTTGTCAAGCCTTTTAGAACATTGATATGTACTTCATGTCTTTGGCATATAAATGAGGACTTTACTCACATAATTATACTCTACACTTAGTCTCCATTTGGAAAGAATTTATAAACAATTTACTTATAAATATATAAATACGATTGATGAATAAATGGATAATATTTGTAAGTGTATTGAAATGTGTGGTTGAAAATGAAGTTTGATCATATAAATCATTTATCCAAATTGAGGCTAAATTAATAGGATTTTTGAGATTTAATTTGAAGTTGAAGAAGACAAGGCGATGCTCAGGAGTTTTATTTACGAGATTCAACAAGTTTCTATTCCTAAATTATTTCCTCCTCTCTTAATTTCCCATTATGTGCTCAAATTCAATTAGTTTTAATTGAATTATGGGCTAATTTGGAACGATGTAACCTTATCACGAATATTTCATTTCTATATCTAGTTTTGAAGTTACATACTATACGATGTGGTGTTTTTTGTTATTATACTTAAATGTTATATAGTTATCTAACCAATAATTGAATGAATTGAGAACCATATTGATTTCGAGAGATGTACACATATTATTACTCGTAACAACGAAAATTACAAATTCGGATAAGAGATAGATATACATTCATGGTTTGTGCAGTCTTATAAATGAATATTCTTCATGTTTAATGCTACAATTCACATGGAGCCATAGGGAATTAATATAAAAGTACTTTTGATTTTGTATGAGAATATAAAAATTAAATTAGAGATATTAGAACGCATGTGTAGTCTTAACTTGATAAGAGAGATTGAATTGGATTAACCATGATGAAAATGTGCGTTCTAACACTTTGGTCTTAGTGAATTATACTGCATTTGCCATTTTTTATTGATTTTTTAAACTGTTACCTAATTTGTTTATTTTTTGTAAAATATTGATTTATTGTTCAGATAAAGTTTGAATTAAGCGAAGTTTGAAACTTAATAACAACAGTGTCATGAATAATACTCTACTTATGATGTCGTGCACTTGCGATTTCATACCATAGGCATCGATTAGAGGTCATATCTCATTAGAGCACTATTGACAGCATTCTTTCACAATGAGCCAGAGTGCAATTTGTACTAGAAAACCGGAACCATGCTTCTACAGATCACCACCAGATACACCCAATGCAGGGTGGGTGGGTTTTTTTAATTTTTTATTCCGGTGGGCCCCACACGTGAGGGGGTGTAAAACATCCGTAAAAAAATGTACATATGGTTTTTCCACTATACCATTCCTTGCATTGAATCTGTAAGATGATAAGAAATTCACTTCAGATGCTTCTTTCTGAAAACCTGTTGAAATAATGTCTCTTTGGGGAGGATGAATTACAGTACAAGCCAGTAAATGCAATTACCTCCTGTACTTGCTAATTTCCAATTACATTCAACACCTCCTCTCTTGAAAGTTATTGACGGGTTACACTCATTCATAACAAAAGAAAAGTTAAAATCTTATTTACTGTATTCTTCAGTCCAATACTGCATACCAAACATATCCAACGGCTATAATTCAAAATTTAGAAACGTCGCACTCTCAAGTATCGCTTGAGAATGCATTGAGCTGAACAAGAAATGATAATTCCCAATAATGTGGCAGTGACATCCTACTAAAAGGGAGATAAAATCTACAAATTATTTGAACGCGAGATGTGCAATGGCTAATCCCATGTAAATATAATAGCACGATTTATGAACCAGTGAACACCCAAAGCTCTTAAACTTTGTGCACCAGAGTTTTAGATTTCAACACAGCAGAAAACTAGAAATTCACAGGAGCCTCAAGTGCATACGGTGAGGAGGAGGAGATCTTTCACGGAGCTATAATGGCCTCAATTATAGATTCAATTGAATGTCAAAAAGATGCTGAGAATGATTTTAAAAAAACCGAAAGAAGTTGAAACACATCCAAAAGAGTGAATTATCTATATAGCACATCCATTATCAAAGAAACTAGAACTATAGACCTGTAGAAGGAAGTAATTAGATAGTCTCCTCATGGATGGAAGTCTTTTGGCAAAAGCTTCAGTTATATTGTAAGATAACTATTTGACAAACTTGATCACAACACAGGGGGAAAGCCATGTACAAGGGAATTTATGCTGTCTTCGAACCCGTCAAAAAAGAGTAAATTAATATATCATAACAGATAGAGGAGGAGTTGATAGTTATTCAGCAAGGGAAAACAAACAAGTTCAGGTACAGGAATGACTCACATTTCATATGAGAAAACCTGATCTTACAGAGAGTTCCTGTGAAAATTAAGAACTTCATATTCCCTCTTTTTTTAAACTTTCCATATCTCCATGATGTAACAGATGACATGAAAGACGTTTTAGACAAAATGATACATCATAACTTAGCTGAAGCACAAAGACGATTCAGCCAAAATGGTTGCAGCAGCATGCAATAAGAGGAGCAAATACTCCGGTTTAGTCTTCCACAGCCAATTCATTTGTCGTGGCTAATACATTTTTGAGCAATCTCAAACATATTGACCATTGATCATACAATAAAATAGACGTCGATAAAAATATATAAAAAATTAACTTTGTCTTCCAACTAAAGTAAGTTCAAAGCTCGTATAAGTAAATATATATTCAAAAGAAAGGAAAATGCACAAATTTATAACAATCGAAATCAACCTGAATTTATTCATTCATTTCATGGAAAGAATTCCCGACTAAAATACTACAAAAAATGGAGGGAAAACCTTAACGTTGTATCTAATTAGAGTAAAAATATTTTAGTCCAAGCAATACTTGCCAACAATTGTGATTACCACCATCAGATCTCAAGTATATCATTAAACTAACGAAAAGAACCAGTACAAATTGAATGATAGGCATCTTAAAATAGACATTAAACTATGCCATGAACTGTAAAACTAGGGAGAAATACCAACTCCGTTGGTTGACATCCCCTAAGAAAACATGCAGAAAAAATTGAGGAAACAAATGGTAAACAGGCAAGTGCTACTTGCCCTGGCTATAGAATGAAATAATATCAAGGCATACATTTATCACCTAATTCATCTTCCTCTCAGCTTCCTTCTTGTACTCCTCCAACTCTTTCATCCACAGATCCCCAAACTCACAATCCTTCCATTGCTCGAACCATGGCCCCCCTAGCGTATAATGTATGGCCTTCGGGAATGTGCTCGTGTTGCCTTCAACAACCCTGTTATGTCCAACAAGGAAGTTCCACACGAATGGGATTTCTCCAATATCATCGTCATCTAACCACTGAAACCTATGAAGAAATGCGCCAGTCTCCTTGTTCACCACTTCCGGGGTTAGCAATCGATTCTTTGGGTGCCCACAATTGTACAACACCATTGAAGACCAATTCTTCCTCGGGTACACAGTTTGAACTGCCCCATCCATTTTCGTTGTTTCTTTAGGTGTGTAATCGTGTTTAACGCACATTATTGCGTATTTTTCATCAATCAGATCAACTAATTCTTTAATATCACGTAAATACAAGAAATCACAGTCCACAAACATGGCCCATCCCTCATAATTTGCCAGATATGGGGTCAAAAACCGCGAGAATGAGAATTCAGTGCTCTCTAACTTCCCTCTTTCGCGCCAGTAAACACCCTTTTCGCGCATTTCACATTGCTTAATGGGATATATCTCAATAGGGATTGAGGACATCTTCAATAGAGAGTAGCGACAGACCTCATAAGCAAGATCCTCCCGCGGATCATACCCTATGAAAATCTTGAATTTCTTTGAATTCGGGTCGAACCCATTTCGGCAATTTCCATTGCTATTGTTCGTATTATCATAAATTGAATGAGACACTCCTATCTCGGCACCATAACGATGCAAATCTGCGCTTCCGGACATGATTTTCAGTCAAGAAATACAGCCTGCGGAAAAAAATACAAGAAACCCACAAAACTAATTCAAGAAAAGAGAAAAAATCATGCAGCTGAATACTACCATTTCCGTAAATATAAAGTATAATTACTGATTAGATCTGGATGATTTATAAAGTGAAGATGGAAGTAGAAAGAAACTTACTTGATGTGTTAAGAGAGAAATTTCAGATTTTTTTTTTTTTTTTTAGATCACAAAAGAAGACAATAAATCAAATCGATTGCGTTGTTTACTTGTTTTTGTTTATGATTGATATGGCTTTCTTCAGATCACAGATTTATGAGCGTGAAAATTTCTGTACAGCCTGTTTTCACTATACCGCTGTCGGTGGAAATGAAATGGGTTGCGGGGATTTAGCGCTGATGGGTAATTTGGGAGCTTCTGAATGGCCGTTGATTTGGGTGACTGCATTTACTATGGGCTATAAGCTTTCTTTTACAAGCTTGGAACTTGAATTAAATTAATCAAATTATGCATAATAATTATCAATTTTTTGAAAATCGATTCTTATGATCTGAAAATTTAATGGGTCAAGGTACAAAATATCGAATGGGTTCCGGCGGCTAATAATAAATAAAATAATTAATACATTAATATATCAAAAAATTTGAGAAAAATATGTTTTTTTTTAAATGACATATATAGAGATAAAAAATCGCTTAATAACTTGATTTCAACTAATTTTTATTAAGTCTACTTCAAATATCAATAGAAATGAGACAACAAATATAGACAAAAGTATTAATAATTGAGCCGTTTAAATATTTTTATAGCATTTTAGTTTGTTATTATAACAAATAAATGAGAAAATAGGGAAAATTAGAATAAGGAAGTAATCAAATTAAAAAAAAAAAAAAATCAATTGTTGTAAGGGGGGTATTTCTTTTGATTTTCAAAAATCAATCTGCCAATCTCACATCAATTTCCTTGAACTAAATTGTTAAAGAAATAAATTATAAAAATGACCGATTATAGGTACACCATTTGTGCCTTAATGCTTGGGACTAATTATGAAGTTTGTTTTCTAATTGTGATAGAAAAAGACCAATGTTAAAACCGATTCGGTTGTGGGTTAACTGATTTTGCGGTTAGATCGGCTACTTGGCCGATTTTTCTCCGATTTTTATATATGTGATTTTTTTGCATCAATCAAACTGGTAGTTTATCGATTTATGGTTTTCGGATCGAATTGATCTATTCAGTCCAATTTTGAGAACATTGATAATACACTAGCAATAATTAATTTTTTCTGGAACTTCAATAAATCATGGATCAATCTTATTTGCCATCATTTGGATAGCTCAGCCTCGATTTAAATTTTATATTTCAACACAGAATGTTTCATGGCCCAAGTTAAAATTGCTTAAGTGACCCTCATACCGCAATGGTCATCTACTTGGGGCCTAAAAAATCCAAATAGATTAAAGGGCAACTTCTTAGAAAATTTATCGTAAAAAGTGTTCTAGAATACACGTCTTACGTTATCATAATCTTCATTTTATTACGCTGTGACTATCTATTAAATAACTTTTTATCAATTTGGATGACAGTAGGTAATATATTTGACAAAATAACGAAATTTGAAATTATATTGAAGTTGAGTAACTCAATCGAGACAAAATAAAAAATTTGTAAGATTATTAAAAAAATTTGATAGTTAATGAACTTTTTTTTATTTAGAGCATGTTTGTTTGTGATTTTTCACCCCCATTTTTAGAAGAAATGTCAACGTTTATCCCATTTAGCCCTTTTTTTTTTACTTTTATCTCACAACTTTCATTTTGCAACAGTTATATTTTTTTTAATAATGAGCAAAAAATGGCGTCAAACGTCGTCTTGATATTGTTTACATTTATGTTCAATATAATATGTTGGAGAAACATATGTGAAGACAATTCTTTTGTAATATTGAAAAGATATTTGTCAAAAAAGGGCAAAAAATATATATATATAGGATGCGCAATGTAATTATTGATCATGTAGACATATTTTCTCTCTTATTTTTTGTCGATTGAAAATAGGGGTACATTCTGGTCAACCCACTAAATGATTTTTGCAAGATGACAAAAGATAGAGACATTTTGTATCAATTATTCCCGAAAAAAAAAAAAAAAAGCCTAAATTATATTATCAAGCTTTGTCCAAGAACACAACAGGCTAGCAAATTAATATACCCTAAACTCTAGAGCATGTATAACTCTTCAAATGAAAATGAAGGTCTGTACAGTTGCTCAGTGGTACATTCGCAGACCACTTCCTTAACAGCTCGTGCTTGAGCCCTTTGAAGGTGTATTTGGGGCTGCTGCACCTAATCCAATTGCCTCGGAGCTTTTCATCAACCTCAGTCTCTTACACGATTCAACAAACATTCTGCAAAACATAAATACCAAAAACGTGATTAATGTACACAACACATGATTAGCAAACCAAACTAGAACTTAGGGGGTGACAAACTGGTCGATCCACTCGTCGGCTTCAGGCCTCGGCTCATCTTGACCCATGTGCGGTTCAGGCTCATTTTGAGACGAACCATGGGCTGAGCCAAACCCATTTTTTATCACGAACCGGCTCAGTTGGACTTGGGAACTAGCTCTTTTTTTGCCTTTTTTATGCTTTAGTTATATTTTTAATTCTTTTTTCTTTTACTTGTTTTTGGACTTATTCTGTTAATTTTTTAAAAAATTAAATAAAAAAGATGTCGCCCGTGGTCAGCTTGGCTCAACACTACACGAGCTGAGCTAGGCTTATCGATATGGTTGGGCCGTGCTCAGGTGTTCAAGTGTCGAGTGGCTCAGTTCGAGCCATTGCCACGCATACTAACACTACAAAATCGCAGGATCAATTTTTTGTCGTCCTATATTTCCATTAGAGCAATCACCAAAAAAGTTCCATCAATAATTATTCATAGGGTAAATTTTGGAACTTACTTCCAAGGGACATCTCCAACTAGCATCCAGTCTCCGTCTCTGTCCTCATAAGTTGGCACATACTCTTCACCATTTGCAGAGTCCACGAGCTTCTTCTCATTCAACACATTACCTAAACCAAATTTAATTTAATCCTCATTAATACTTTAATTATGAGAAAAATAAATATTAATTAGAATCAATTAAATATGGTGTTTACATATGGTTAAGCATGGAAACATATCTCCCATTGCAGTCAACAAATCCTGGTAACTACTGTATATTTCCAGATCAATTTTCCTTAAATATGGAGCCCCATCTACGCCTACTTTCACGTATTTGCAACTTTTTATCAAGTTCTTCCTGTATGATCTCACTGGAGGCCATCCCACAACCTGAGCCCTAAATTAAAAATGGCTCTTACGTTAGTGTCGAAATAACAATACGCATTTTGTACCATACAAGACTAAACAGTACAAATAACTAAACTTTAATATTGTGAAGTAATATTATTGTATATGAGCAGTCATGAAATTAACCAAATGGTCTAAAAACTACAAAAGTTTCTTTTCACTTCTCAAAAGTCATGTCAAACGGGTTCAAAATGAACTTATCGAGCTTTACATAGATTCATGAACCTAGAATGCTAGTGTAAGTGTTGAGTGTAGCTCACGATTTGCATCTAGATGCACACTTGAATATGCTATAAACATGGCCAGTACTTGATTTAGATAAAAATCGATTTTTAATAAAAGATGATGATATGTATAGTTAAAAAGTTAATAAAAGTATGGACTCGGAAATAAGTTCAAGAAAAAAGGAATTTTAAAAAAATGGGACATAATTTTTTAAGTGATATCCGAGAAGTCCTTTGAGTAAGTGAACCACCATTTAGCATTGACTACATCACCCATTACCAAAATTGTCAAAATTTTCTTAGTTTTTAAGATATTAGCAATTGAACTTGTAAATTTGGAATGAACTATATGAAACGAATCTTCATTTCTTCCATGAAATTTCACAATAGATATGAGAAAAATAATGTGCCATTAGATAAATTACATACTTGGAAGGAGGTTGTGACTCAGCTTTGGCATCGTTCGCCAGCGTCAAATCTACGTCGGAAAATCCACGCTTGACACCAGACTTCTGAACTAGCGAATCGCCCGGCAAACCCAAAGAGAGCTCCGTTTTCAGGTCGCCGGATATTTTAGATTCTGACAACTCTTTTGATTTTACCGGCGACATTTTTACTGGCGTTCTAAATTAGCAATTGGCAGTCTATTGTGACCGTTGAAGTGAAAACATGAGTGCGTGTTTTATATAAAGAAGAGAAGGGGACGGCGGAAATTCTTATTGACCATTCATGTTCCGACACATGTACAAGATTAAGCGGCTTTTATTCGTCCATGTCGATGCGAGTTCATGATGGAATGCGTGCGTGTGTGATTTTTGTAGGGATTTCGAGATTTGGGTCCCGCCAGTATTTCCATTGTATGTTGCGGTGGGGCTATAATTGGGTGCTTGTGCACATGAAAACCCACGTGGATTATATTGACCAACGTCCCTACAAACATCATTCATTGCACGTCTTTCCTTCAAATGTTTGACTTTTCTTTCTACTGAAACTTTGACTGTGGGTGTAGTGTTTGAATCCTTTTTTTTTTCATTTTTATGAAAATGTATTTTTACATGGTGATTTAATGAGGAATATACGGTTGAAAAATAAATAAAAATTTGAATTTTCGTGTAATATTATTTTATCAAAAGATGTGTAGTTAAAAATAAGAAAAAAAGATATTAAAAGAACGAGAGACGTCTAGCCACTAACGTGTTGCTTTGTCGAGTGGGTTGTGATTTCTCTTTAGAGCCGACCGACACGTGTTAATTGGTGTTTGCACCTTGCTTGTTGAGCAATTATGCTATTTGTACAGTTATAATTGACGATAATATTTGACAATGTTGGTGATATAAAGATTTGGGTCATTCATTTAAAAAGCAATTTTTGAAATAAATAAATGTGATGTTATTAAGTGTGAGTTATCAATCAATATTGTCAAACTAAATTGTACGTGTAACATGATTCCTTATTAAAACAGTAGCGTCTTGTGCAAGTGAAATAGCACGACATCACCGATTTCCCAATCGACATGCTTACATTTTGTAAGGCAATCATACTATTAAGTACATGAAAATTTGACATAAAGTTTTGACACACCACATGATGTGGAATCATTGAAAGATGTAGAGAGAAAAAAGACCAATTATGCATCCCCACTTCAACGTCGATATAAATTCTATCAACATCTTTTTGTGCTCATGGCTTTTTCCTTTGTAAGATGGGGTATTAGAAGTAGAAATTCATTTATTGTTAGAAAGTAAAACGCAAGGAAAGGATTTCATTAAGGCACCTTTTGGTAGTCAAAATACATTTTATCAAATTGGGTTAAAACATGATGAAAAGGATTTTGATGTTGCCATTAATTTCTAGGCCATTCTGATTTGATTAAGCATGCCACATTTTCATTACATTTCTAAGCTTTGAGTTGCACTATTTTAGTAGTGTAGATGATACTTTTCCTACTGATAAACTAAACATGTTTGCAAAGAAGACGGGTTTGATAAGTTGATATTCTCTAAATCAACTCTTGAAGGTAAAAAAAAAAACGATTGCTCTTCGGAGAAGGATTAAAACAAAAATCATCTCGAATTCAAGAGCACTAATAAAAAAATGTTGATTTTGAAATTCAACGACACGTAGATCAAAGTTGCCCGCTCCACTCGCGTACGTGTATGTTACTAGCACATTTGACCGAAAAATTAAGTGCACGTGACTGTATCTCTAGCAATGGGGAGACGGCCATGACACTCCAGCACTCAAGTTTTCACAATGAACGGGAGCAATAGGATCCGAGTTAAAGAGAAAATATCAATTGCAATATGTGGATTATATGTAAAATTTCATTAAATCTGAACGACACCAAATGTGAGACTTTATAAGTGGACGGAAGAGGCGATATCCGTTCGACGTTGACAAATGGTCTCATCTTATCTATGTCATAGGCCTACAATTTGGAAAGAAGTCTAAAAGGTTAATTGAGCGCAACTATTGTAGGGTTGACAAATTTATCAAGCGAACAAAGTATCTTTGTATGAAACATCTTTTGGTTGAAATGACGTTTGCATAAAATATCTTACCAAGCAAAGGTTGGTCAATTCGAAAATCTATCAACTCGGCTCAGAAGTGGTGGTTCGGATGGGACATCATATCTTCGGATGAGATGTCTTAATCATCTCTCCCGACTGCCCATGACAGAGGAGGGGCAATGTGTCGTGAAGTGTGAGCCTCGCAAGAAGAGGTGTAACAAAAATATTTCATTTTTGATATATCAATCTCATAGATAGTGTGGTGGTAGTTAATTAGGCCGCTGAGATTAAATTATTATAAATAAAAAAAAAAAAAGTATGAATTTATGGTAAGATTCTGTACCTGCAACTAAATGAGTTCACTTTAGACATAATAATCAAATTAATTTGTTAAAAGTAACAAAAGCTTTGTCTGCCATTTATGTCCATGCAGAATTTGAAACGTATGACCCGGGAACATTGTTACAGTTCCAAAGTCCCCTTGATTTCTCTTCACTTGCAACTTGTTTAGAATTCAAATCCCACAGTTTAAGGTGTTGACTTTGGGTTTATGAGTATAAATAAATTAATCAACTTCTTAAATAGGAAATCAAAGAAATATTCAATTAATTTAGTGTATCACGATCCAAGATGATATAATGTGCCTGGGAACTGGACTAGATCCAAGAACCATGCTTAACTGCTTTAAAATCTTGTTGATTATACAATTAAAAGCAATAACTCACTTTTTAATTGTTTCTAGATGGTTAGATCAAACAAATCAATTTATTCTAAGTTTGAATACCACAATCGGTAATTAAAGCAATAAAGAATATCAAACATGGTCATGGAGAAATCCCAACTAGGTAAAAATTTCGAGCACTTTGTCAGTCAATAATTAACTATAAATTGAAGAAAATTTATAATATGGTCCGAACCATTTTACCCCGTGGAACTTCGACCTCAATTCCTACAAATTCTCTTGTCCTATTAGAGATGTGCTCCTTCAACACAAATCATGACTCATGGTTTATACCTAGCCCTCATAGATTGTGTGCTCCTAATGTCAAATCTCGACTACTGGTATCTCACATTAATTCTCTTGAATTTGTGGTTCTGCAACAATTCTCGATCCTTGGTACCAATTCATTTCCGATGGATTGAATAGTTTGATGCTTAATCAAAAGTTCTTGTGGGTTTACATAAGAAAATATGGCTAAGTCAACAAATCAAAGTATGGATGAAATTATTGTTCAAATAATGCTTTTGTTTGGCCCCATTAAAATTTTTCTCTTTCTTAATTTTAATAGCACGTTCTCTAAATAAAATATATTACACACAAATCTAAAATTTTCATTATTTTTCAACTACACATTCTCTCATTTATCACCATTCTAAAATTTATAAATTTTTCAAAATGGGGCCAAACAATGACAATATGTGGTGATTGAATCTTGAAATCACTTAATGTTTTGGATCATTAAAAAATTGTTCTATATAAAATAAATCTGATTCAACACACTTTTGAACGTCCCGTATGGTGTTTATAATAAGTAATGTTTGTGATAAAAAAATAACTCAAAATTAGCTTGAAAATCGAACGTTACCGTTTCTCGAACAACTAAGTCGCTCGAGCGCTAGGCCAGCGACAGACGAGCAACAATTAAGTAGTTATCGGTACTTTTATCACGTCTTTCTCTTCCTATATCCAATTAAGGTGATTTAAAATGTGTTGAAAAACTAACTCAAACGGCTACAATTCTTATAGATGCAGTCTTATCCAAATTCCTGTGTTTTCTCTGTGAAAAATGTGTTACGAGTTATGATTGAGAATTTGGAGCATAATTTGTACGACTATTTGACACTCTTTAAACTTTTAATTGCATTCTCTTGATCATATGTGATCTTCTTTGGATATATTGGACTCATTCAAGGACTATACTACCAACCCCAACTCTTTTGACTTTAATTAGGATTCAATAACTCATATTTTGACTTTTATTACAATTAAATAAACTTCTAATAAAAGTCAATTAGGACATGATTTTGACTAATAAAATTGTCGATTATAATTTGGACTTAACAAATATTACGCACAAAACATTCATTAAATGTAATATTAAACTAAGATGACAAATTATTGAAATGACCCGCTTTATGTTTCATAGAAATAATTTATCAATAAAAATATATTATCTTATACAAAATAGAGGCAAACTGTAAACTTACAGAACGAAGTCTGCAGTTATATCTTACTTGACATTAATAAATACGAGTTTAAGTCTATTAATATAAGATTACGGCCTAATTTATGGACTACAAACAGTCCATTGTGCATAGAAAGTTGTGATGAACAAACAGTACATAGTATTAAGAAGTGATTAATTATAGGGTCATGCCTCTATTGAAATGCCCTTAAGAAGGTCTTTTGCATGAAGCCCAATGCCATTTGCATCCAAACTCTTCATGATCCTTAGCCTCTTGCATGATCCACTAAACATCCTGCAAATTATACCATGTTAGATTATAAGAAATGCTTGCTACAATCAATAAATTTATTGAGTAATGTGTATTTTAACGTACCATGTTATATATAAAAGTTCATCATGAGATGACGATATTTACAAATAAATAACTTAGCAGTACACCAAACTATTGTGCTTTGGATAATTAATGAATAAAAGTAGAGCGCGATAAGGTGTGCTCAACCATTTACGATTTTCCATTCTAAAGTGAGAGAAAACACATTCATATCTATTCATTTTTTGCCCTCACATTCTCGCTCGGAGAAATGGGGATGTAAAAGATGGGAATCCTATCAACATTTTCTGACTCAAGACAATAAGCTTGTGATGAAATGAGCACGAAACAAATGCTTATAGTGAATACAAACATGTTTGGTTAAGCTTAAAAGTCTCTTAAAATGGATTTTCTTAAGCACATTTCACGTTCTTGAAAAAAGCTCACACTACCTTAGAAAATACCTTTCAAGAACCTCTAAATGTAGCCACCGTAAATCACTAAATTCAAATCCTATATTTTACATTAAAACACGTTTGATAATATTTTTTTTTTGAGACTATAAGTTGATCAATTTATTTTTGCCACGCTTTTCATACAACCTTGTACACACACATTTAGGTCATGTTTGTTTTGGATTAAAATCAAATTTTAATCTAAATCAAAGTCGAATAATCAATATTAACTACATATTTTATGAATCACACAACTTTTCAACCACGCATTTCAAAAATTTATATCATAATTTATTAAAAATCTAATTTTAGTTCTCACCAAACCCACCCATGTTGCAAAAAGAGTTCAGAGTATCTGAATATTTGACATGCCATGTACTGTCAAAATAATTGATTCTTAGAAGCGTGACTGCAAACAGAGTCAGGGACAAACAATTGGAAGGTTAAAACAAAGTTCTTTGCGCGTGTGATTATTGTGTTGGACATGGAAAATTGGTCCTAGTAAACTTTCTATGTACTTTATCACGTTTGGCTTGACCTCAAGGATCTGTCCTTCTTTTGTCAGCCAATTCATTATGAATTTTCAGGTGTGTCGGCAACAAACAACAACTCTATTTACAAAAAAAAATCAAAAAACAAAAAAACCCACCAAAATTACAATTCTTCTGTGTCAATACATTTTATACTGTGTAAAATACTTTAATTAGTCTCTCACATGTTAGAAACGAGTTGAGGTATCAAAAATATAAAAACATGTGCATCGAGGTATCAAAAATATAAAGAGAGAGGGAGAGACTAACTGCCATGGCACGTCTCCAACAAGCATCCAATCGCCATCTTTATCCTCGTATATTGGAACGTAGTCACTACTCTCTCCTTCACCTGTTCATGAACAACTAACTCATTAATAAGCCTCTGTTTGTTTCCAATTTTAATGAAAATGTGTACTATTCCAATGGGAAGCAACCGCTTTTGTTGACCAGTTTGTCTCACCGTTCCAATGGGAAACAAACGGGTCCTAAATTTTTCATTTTGCATTAATTCCTATTATTTTTCTCAGGAATGAAACGAGCCCCCACTCTCTATTCTACTCTACGTTTTATTATTAGATCTTCATTATCCACCCCTAACAAAATTTCACTCGTGGTTAATACTCACAATTGCACCATTCCACATATCCTAGCGATACAAAGACCAGACCAGCTCGGTCTTACAAATACACGTGACATGTTTAATGATTACATTACATTCAATCTATGTACTATATTATAAAAAAAATACTAAAATTCAGTTTAAACAAAACCATATTTGACACTTGGAAATTTTGCATGGCGAAAATGCATGAGCATCAATAGAATTTTCCTTCCCCAACAGTCCAAAATCCCAAATCACGAAATAAAAAGTAATTTGAAAGAATAGAATTACTGACCAATATAGCAGCAAAAGAGTTTTTCAAGAGACATGAGAAGACTAGTATACCCCTCATGTGTACTCAAATCAATCTTGCGAAGAAAAGGGGCACCATCCATGCTAACTTTCACGTACATTTTTGTTCCCTCTTCCTCACTGAAGCTATTCTTCCTCCGGTAAGAACACACCGGTGGCCACCCCACAACTTGATTCTTCTTCGCCCCCCTCGTCTCGTCACCGGAAAATTCAGAAAACACCCTTTTCTTCCCTTTTTTCTCCATTGAACCGCTATATTCACCACCACCTCCGGGAAGAGCCAATGTTAGTTCGATTTCTAGTCCTAAACCATCCTTAGCCATTTTCAGACAATCGCTAGTAGAATACACGAATTATGTGAATGAATTGGATGAATTTTTTCAGTATGTTTTTTTTATCAAACAGTTGGTTTTTATACATGTTATCGAGTGAGTACACATAGAGAGCAACGCCAGGTCAAGCAAAGATTAATTGTCGGTCACATGAGATACAATGGTGGGGGTACTATATGCTACCTAATACACTAGAATGGACAGGCAAGATTTGAAAATAAGCGGATTGGAGGGCTCTTGATCTGCCATGATATTATTTATAGTCGTTTGATCATGGCCATTGGATATGATTAACTGGAACTTTACATGTGATCTGCTTGATTGAGGTGGGCCTCACATCTTTGCGTATTTATTTATTTATTTTGTTATTACGTCCCTCGCCAAGTGTTTTTCATAACGAACACGTATCAAAGGAAATGCACGAATTAGCTTGTGACATCAAGATATAAGGAAAAAACTATACCATCTCCTTGTTTAGTGCTGATCAAAATCGAATTTTTAGTAGATTTTGAAGAAAGTTGATGACATACATGGTTGAAAAGTTGTAAATCCTATAAAATATGTTATTCAATTTGATTGACGACTTTGATTTAGACTAAAATCACTACCAAACTGGGGCTATATCTAGACTTATATGTCGAGTGTAGCGTGACTCTAGCTCGTGATCAATTTTAAACTCGCTAAAATGAATTGTAAAAATAAAAGATGCTAAAATCTTGTTACTTATCGAATGAATTCTATGTAGGAGGGCATAGCAAAAATGATATTATTTGTAATCAATACCCGATTTCATGGTTTATTTATTTGGACATATTCGATTGCCTCTTCTTGATAAGAGTAAACAAGAATCATGATAATATTATATTACATTTGAAAAATCGATACATAATTAATTATAGAGACAAAAGGCAAACAATAGTAGATTAGGGCACAAGAATCTCATTTGAAAGACAGTTGTGGAAACCATAAACAGAATATGTGCAGAAAATCATTCAGTTGATTCTACCTACTTATAAGTTAATATAACAACCACTTTCGAGCCCCATTTTTTCAAGAATACGTTCTTTTAAAACTCATTTTTAATTATGCACTCCCATAAAATAATTATACACGCATTTAAAAAAAAAATCACTACTTTTTAATCACACATTCTCCAACAAATCACTATTCTATAAGTATAATACATTTAGCTTCAAAAATGGGAATCAAACAATTCAAGAATGACATATTTTCATAATTGATCTAATTATTTACATACGCATATTTTATATAATTTTAAGTAATTTATTTGTCCCCACGGAAAGATCTGCTTTTCTTTGTTTTACAACAGAATTTGAGCACATGCTCCCACATTGGTCGTCTCTTTCAGGTCAACGTGTCCAAATGCATCGTGTAAACTTGATATATAATATAATCACAATATTCAATTATCGAAAACTTTGTTCTCTTCGATTAGAACCATGCTGCATGCATTGCATTGCATTGCATGTAATTAATATAGATATACCTTGTAATTAGACATACTATAAATTAATTTATCATGATTCAGGTTAATTTAGAAAAACGTATTCATTCTATAATGCAACTTGTTATCGGTTGAGGTTGAGCTCACTAGCTAGATCTCTAATGGGTCTCGATTGATTTCCTTTTCAATAAGTCTATAAATTTCAAAGAGCAAAGGCAACGAGTAATCACAAGGTTCGATATAGTTTTATAATTAGAGACCCATGGGTTGTCTCCCGCTCATAATTTGTTTGGTTGATCATTGATGGACAAATATATATATGTAACTTTCATAGACTATAACGAGGATTCAATTATTTTAAGAACACAAGTAAATAACCCGTTAGACTTCAACGTTGTGGACCATATTCTAATCGAGTAATTTTAAGTTCACAATTTTTGTCTCTTAGAGTTTAAAGTATTATACTAGATAGATATCTATATCATGAGTGTAATCATATTTAATTAATTAATTTATTTATTGGATCTTGCTTTGCTGGTCTAAAACTTTTTATTAACAAGTATGTGCATGTATTTAATTTTGAACCATGTTAACATAAAGATTTACATAATGTCACGTGGCATTCTATCATTAGACAGTTTAAAATATAATCATCTCTTCCTTCCACTTATCTTTCGGCACTGCTTATGGACGTTTTCTTATGGCAAAGTGACTTTCCCTTTAATTTTACTGTAATTTTTTTGTTTTTAATTCAACCTTGAATTGACTAACTTGGAGCATGTTTGACGAAGTTTCAAAGCTAGTTTTTTTTTTTTTTTAAGTTACAACTTACCAAATATGTTTAGAGTTTTTAAAAAGGGTTACATTTACAAAAACTTAATTGTTCAATAGTGATTCTTAAATTACTTTTCATAAAAGTACTTTTAGTTTTTAAATTGGATTAATTTACAAATGATTTCTTGATAACTTGAAGATAAACAAGCAAAACTTAACAGCTATAAGGTCCACTGCGAATATCAAATTCAGTTTAAACAGTTTCTATATATCTTTGGTTCGGGTATATCATTAACATCCCTTCGTAAGCTACACAATCTCTTGCCCAAATTAAAACGTTTTTGCGTTTTTTTTAAGACGATATCTATTCAATATACATAGATTCTCTCTTAACAGTTTTTTTTTATGAGATCACGCCTACTCGAGTTCGAAGCCCTTATCAATCCATAAAAATTATGCACGTGACAGATACTTGATTTTAAAAAAAAACTCAATTTACACGTAAAAATACATACTCAAGATAAGATTTAATGGAAATTACATTACTTGTAATAAGTGCTCAAATTTTAAGAGGTAGGGGTGAGTGACAAAAAAAAAAAAAAATCTGGATTTTTGGTGACAAAATTTAGCTCTCGTTTGATTTTGATTATTTAAGAATCATTTTTTTTTTCATTCTTATTTTCAATCGTATTCTACAATTATATTTTTCATATTTTTTTTTTCTATTTTTTAACAAGATATTCAACAAAAAGCTACTTCTCGAAAAATCCTGAACAACCAAGCACTTGCCCCCATATTCACAAGATTAGCACATTAATGCTATCTGTTCTCTAATTGATTTTTAACACGAGCCATTAACAGCAAATGAGACGTATGGGCTCCATTTAATTTGTTTTAAGAGAAAATGTGTTTTGAAATAGTGATTTGTTGAAAAATGTGTGTTTAAAATTGAATTTATATGTAATATTATTTTATTGAAAAACGTATGGTTGAAAAAAAAAACGAAAAAAGAAATTGCATCAAAATTTTAATGGAGCCCAAACGTAAGCGTAATTTCAATGGGTATCAATGTGCATGCATGGTGATGGCTTGTATTTGAAGCAAGAGACTACCAATTTTAATGTTGGTCGTTCACTATCAATGCCAAAACTACGTCTATTAACTTCAAAATTAAAGATCGAAAACAATTATTTACACATGAAAGATTGCAATATTATTGTCCATATTGCTCCAAGATATTCTTACATTGTAACGACATTACAATTAGGGCCCTTTTAACGGGCTTTTGAAGAATCAAAATATGTTTGAAAGTATTTTGTCTGATTAAAAGACCATTAGAAGAAGTTAGCCTAAGATAACTTTATCATATCGCCTGAGTGCTTAATATAAATTAAGCACCACCGCTTACGAGTTCACCATGTATATTGCAAATAAATGTTTCATTTTTATCCTTGAAAATAGAAACGGAAATAGGGAAATTGACAAACTTATGGGCCCCATAAAATTGGACTTGGATATTCGAGTTGCGGACATGATCTAAGCTATGTGGATCGAAGTGGTCCATTAGAGCAGACATTTTAATTAAGACTGGCCCATTATGGACAAATGGCATGAAAATCTCAGGTCCACACAAAAATTCGAAAATAAAAATAAGGAAATTACACCCATTACCTAGTATTTGATATAATTTCAGGAATTACTTCGTCATTAATTTTATTCAATATATACTGCTACAAATATAGTAAAATAAAAAACGTGTAAATCAGCTAACTCATATTGAATAATCAATTGTGAGCTATATATGTGCAACCAAACATGTCACTTACCAAAACTTTATAAATCATAATAAATGTCACGTGAGCATGTGTTTTTGTAAATTATGTATATTCGAATGGATTATTGAGTAGTGAATCAGAAAATTATCGATCTGTAAACAGAAAATTATGTATTTTTGCAACAAGGGAACATTCATATTGAATGATTCAGAGAGAGAGAGAGAGTGCTTATTGTTTTTCCTCAAAATCTATGTTGCACAGCTTGGCCTAAGTTTTTTTGAATTTTAAGATGGTTTAGAAACAACAAGAAGGATTATGTTATGGGCTTGCGGCCTCCGTGTGTCTATTATGGACACAAATAACCGCTTAATATTAGGGCAATTAAATAATATATGGAGTCTCAATTGGGTATATAGTATTTTCCAAAATATTAACCATCACAGAGTATTACTTGGATTATAAAAATCACACAATAAATCTTGAACATTATTTATTAACGATGTAGATACGAAAAATTGATTATTGATTTTAACTTAGATTTTAATCCAAGCTTTTTAACCGAACCAAACAGGGCCTAAATGCAATACATGCAGTTCATCACATCTGAAATGCGCTTTCTAAAATCGGGTGATATGGGCAGCCAAAAGTGATTCATTATCCCTCCCGCTCGGTCTCTGCGTTCGAATTAGTACGAAAATTTAAATTCCAACCATCCTCCGCCCCTCTCCACCTCCACCTCCACCTCCACCTCCACTCCCACCCGCCGCCGCCGAAAACCCCTCGACACGCTAAAACGCGCCTAAAAAATGTCGAGCAACTCACTGATCTCCGACTCGGTCGACCCATTGCAAGGTCTAATCGGACCCTCGCTCTTCCCCCGTACGATTAGGGCTTTCGCCAACTGTCCAGTTCCCTCCGAATCTAAAGACCTAAATTCCATTCACCATTTCATGAAATCTCTGGTACTTGAAGTCAGTTTTTTTACTTTAATTTATTTTATAGTTGTCCCAGCTGAGTTCTATTTTGGTAGAAACTCAAATTTACGCTCGTTCTCGTGTATGCTTGCGAAAAGATAATCATTTCTTCCTTTATTAAAAAACATTTAATTTAAAACGCCCTTTTAACAAATATTTGTTGAATGTCCGAGTTTTGTGTTTCCACTCGAGTAATGGAGACTATGAAGGCTGATGTGTTGGGTATAGAGAGTTACAGTAGTGTTTTGTGGTGACTGTAATTTTTTTTCTGCAGGTTAAATGCTAATTTATTTCTGTGAACCTAAATTTTGGCTTTTTTATTGTACATTTTTGCGGGAAAATATTTGCAATGTCTGGGTCATGCAAAGAATTGAGGTCTGGGAGTTCAAATAAGCAAAAGAAAAGATAATTATATGTGGACATGAATTAATAATTTGTAAAATCCTAGGCATCAGTTTTGGCTGATTTAATTAAATCACTACTTTTGAGGTTATTTTGAGAGTAATTAAATTACCATGCATGTTTCTTTTTCTCCGGATGTACCAAAGGATTTAAGGAGCCCTGTAAAGCTTATGAATGAAGCAAAGAGAATTGTGGATGGTGGAGTGGAATTTCTGGACTCCAATTTAACTAGATTCGCAGAAATTGCGAACACCAGTTATGACGTCATCATAAAGGGCAAGGACAAACCTCAAGAACGAAGGCAGGGCCTAGGCGTTGTGCGTAAGCGGGCTCGATTTTCTTTGAAGCCTAGTGCTAGGTGGAGACTAAAGCTCATCAACTTATTTTTTTACTTCTGTACAATGCACATTTAGAGATTTATTCCTAAATTATTAATAATGTTTTGTATGTTAACAGTCAACCTTCTGTGAATTTGGAATCAAATTTGAACATTGACCGGTTGCAAGATCCTGATGAATTTTTCGATGCTTATGAGAAGCTTGAATGTAATTTCCATCATATTTCTCACAGTCAGTTATTATGATGCATTTATTTTGGAATAACAACCTCATACTTACTGTTTTTGCAGATGCCAAAAAAGAAATACAAAGACAGCAGGGTGGCATTATAAACAATTTGAATGAATACAAAACGTCAACTAATACACGTCATCGCAGACCAGCAATTTTGGGGTATATTTAGTCATATTGATTAATGGGTGTTCTGAAATTTACTTTATAGTAAGTCTTCTTGGATTTGGTTTTTTCTATTGCATGCTATAAGCTATTTATTTTTCATAACAGGAAATCATATAGTTATAAGCATCGCTATTCATCAGTGCCTTGTGAAAACGATGAGATATTAATGTCTTCCCTAGAAACAATGGAGATGGATGTTCTGGATGCTCCTAATCATGACTTCCAAAAAAAGATGAACAATTCTGATCCTATTGAGGATGTTGATTTACAGGAAGTTGAATTGGCTGGTTAGTAGATCATCTCGATAAGATAACATGTTCAATGCCAATGTCCATGTCAAAGAACTTCTATTAGTTTGGTTTCAATTGCCGTAAGGATGTATGCTTGTCTAGTTGGCAAATGGATTTTCTTCTCACATTAACATAATGTTTAATTCAATTTAACAGGATCAATATCCAAGATGGGGAATAAAGTGAATGGTGTTTTAGATGAATTGCTATCTTGTAATGATGAAGATTTAGATGGGGATGGGGCCTTGAATATCCTGCAGGAGATGTTTCAGATCAAACCACTTGACCTGGATGGCCTATGCATACCCAAACATTATGATGCCAGAAGGACTGATTTTATGGCTTTGAAAGAAAGTTTGTCAAAGCCTCATAAGAATTCACAGGTCACAGATAGTTTGCTGAGCAGTCTAAGTGGGGAACCGCCTATTGAACGTGGACAGGTGGCACAAAATCGAACCAATTCTGTAGCTTCGCCAACCCCTCCAAGAAGTCCATTCGCTTCTCTATCTTTGTTGAAGAAGCGAATTTTGCAATCCAATCCCCTGAGAGACCCATTTACTCCTCTTAGTGTTGATCTGTCACCAACCCAAAATGCTTACCCCATTCAGCCTATCAACAAGCTACATGATCAAGTTGAAGCACAGAAGGAATCAAGTACGGGTAGCAAGAAGAAAGCGCGAGTAGAGGTTGAAATTACGGAACCTACAGTTAAAATGAATATAGAGAAGGTGAACACAGGAAGTTCGAACTGTCTGCCCGACCAGTTTGTGGATGAGAACGCAATTGGACAAAGTGCCGAATCTGAAATTACAGAACCAACAATTAATATGGATACACAGAAGTTGAAATCGTTAAGTTCAGATTGTCTAGACCAGTTTGTGGATGACAATGCTTGCAGACAAAGTGCAGAATCTTCAATTGCAGAACCTACAATTAATTTTGATACACCAAAGGTGAAAACAGGAAGTTCGGATTGTCTGCCTGAACAGTTTGTGTATGAGAATGCAAGCAGAGAAAGTGCAAAAGCTGATATTTGCCCAATCATAGGACCACATTACAACATTGAGGAAGAAACAATTGGTGAAAACTTAAATGGTGGTCAGAATCTTTTTGGTATGGTTGTTGCTTTACCTTCGCTTGCCATCTTCTGTGGATATAGTTTGACATTTTGAACCATGAACTGCTAGCACTGTTCTTATGTGAGTTAGTTATTATGTTGTTTTGGTGAAGTGTTCTTGCATGATTGGACCTTGAAATCTTTGCTTTGAATCACATTGGTGTTTGAGTTGGCATTCAAGCAAACTGTCTTGAATTGCTTATAATCATCTGTCGTTGCAACAGTAACAATGTGCTCTCAATTCAAGATTCAGCTCACTAATCCTTATTTAGTACATCCCTTTTGTTACAGTTTCTTCGTTATTTAGCCGTAAAATGATGCATGAGATGGTAATGCACACAGCCAATATAAAATTTGAGGCTTTTGAAGATGATAGTGAACTTTGAGTGAACTAATTTCAGCTAAAGTTACGGATATTTCCCGTCTAAGACAATTGACTTGATGTTTACTAGATTTATAGCAGGTTTTTTTTATGAAGTTTGAGCGTCGAACTTCAATCTGTGAGCAATACATTTATCTTCTGTAATGTTTTAAGTGCCACTTGCTTCTCAACTTTGATTTGATATGATATTGTCAGTAACGGTGTTGTTACATGATGAATGATTGTGTCAATGGCTCCCTATGTTTTGATGCTTGTGCAATAATAATGAATCACCTTGATTCGGCTTCTTGTTGAAAGAAACCCTCCCCTTCAATTGGTACTTTTTTGGAAAGTAAGCAAACACGAGTAAAGAAATCCAGCATAAGATTCATTTAAATTGCTTTATGTGATGTGATATCTATTGTCTTGACGCAACAAATAGGAGACAACTTCCTTTTTTTGTGCAAATTTTTTTTACTATGAGTAGGATATATTGAAGACATGTATAAATATTCAATATATTTTTTCTGATGTTCCACCTAACAGACCAATCAAATTGTTGTGCACTTGAAGATGATGCGGAAAAGGCCCCATCCCGGAGTCAGCAGTTTGATCAAAACGAAGAGCCTGAGGTGTCTACTTGCTTAGTTATTTCTTCTACTTCATTCTCATTGATTTGTGCTGCATGGACTTGAATACAAAGCTTCTTATCAATGTCTTTAGTTATTGATCTTAATAATTCACAAGGACTTATAATCATGTTGATACTAGTGTTTACGAGTGTATTTTGGATAATACTCTGGAACCGTTCGAATGAAGAGAATTGAGAACCATGAAAGGCGATAAATGTTTTAGTTTACAGAACTTCTCCCTTCCTAGATACAAGTTCAAACACACAAGTAATAAAGGGCTTATTTGGGATAATTTGTTGATTGTACTTCGTGAATTAATAACTGAAGTTCACCCTTTCATTTTCTTAATAGGAGTTTTGCTTTTACGGGTAAAAGGAATGGGTTTTGTTGTAAGAGACTAAATAGCTGCTGTGTTTTGGAATTATCTTTCAAGTTGTTTTCATTCAACATCATTATCAATCATATAAGAGTGCAAGGACTTAATCGATTCACAAGCAAATATGGACAAATCATACTTCTGCATTATTGAAATTTCAGATAAATCAAGACAAGCTACAGAAAGCAAAACAAGAAGCAGGTGAAAAACGCCTTAGAAAATCACATCCACTGAGGAAAAGTCTTGCAGGTATGTATTGTGCATCTACTGGCAGGGCCCTCTTCTTTCTTGATTGAGATTTGAGTAATAATACTCTTGGTGACCCTGCAGAATCTGGTACATCATTTGAAAATGGAGTAAGAAGAAGCAAAAGAATCAGAATGAGGCCTCTGGAATATTGGAAAGGCGAGAGATTCTTATATGGACGACTGGACAAGAGTGAGTATCATTTGATGATTCAAATAATTAAATACTACAACAACATATATATTTTAATCTCCTCGTATAGTTTTTGTTGTCTGGCTTGAGCATTGTAATTTTTCGCTGTCCAATAGTTTTGAGTGAAAATGAAAAATTGCATCACATATTCAATTACCATGTAATAGGTGCCAATTCAAATGTGGATATTTAATTCAATGTAGAGGGAGTGATATGAAGTGGTTGGAACTTAGAAAATCCACACCTGCCATTTCTATTGTGAGCAACACCGAGGCTTTTTCTGAAATCCTGGATGAAGGTTGCCTGCCCAGGCTGAATTTTTTAATTTGATTTGTTGCATTTATTAATAAATATGTTCTATCATGTAAACCTCATGCACATAAACCGTATAGGAATTTGCACTATTTTGCCCTTGTAAAATTGATGTTATAACATAACTGCACGGAAGTACCTGTTTAAAATATATGGAGTGCATGAAAAATGTAGTAATGGAGATGTGGCAGAACAGTGCATCATATGCTTCATGTCTTCCATTTATTTTGTTGATTTTTTTTTTTTATATATATAAATGCTGTCTGACTGCCCAGTTTCTCGGATCAATGGGCCAAATTATTATCTGGGCTTGCCTATGTGTTTTTGACGACTGCGATTCCTGCATGCCACCTTTCTCCCATTCTGCAGTGAAGTGCATTGGTTACACATTTGCACAGTATATTGAACGTGCATTAGTTTCCTAGTTATTAATCAATATTCTCCGAAAATAGAGATTGCTATTTTGAGTATGTTTACTTCCCATCACCCTAAATATAATTCCTCATGGGTACTTTTCTATTTTCACTCTTAACTTCATCAAGTGGCTAAAATACACAAGCCCGGCTGGGAAGGTTGTAAACACCATTGTACTGAAGTAGTTCTTTCTTAGATTTATTTCTTCAAATCTATTTATCTGAGGTTAATGTTGTCATGTGGCTATATATCTTTTTTCCGATTTAATATTAACTGGAATTGTTTCTCCTATTGTAGGCCTGAAGCTCATAGGGGTGAAGTATCTCTCTCCCGGTAAAGGTGATGGAATGCTGAAAGTGAAGCCTTATGTCTCGCCTCAATACAAGGAGCTTCTTGAACTAGCTTCTCAACGTTGAATCTACTTATAGTAACCAGAGACGATTTTCTGATTTAAAAAGTTATATTTTTAGCATTACGTTTTAAACACGTTATCCAGTTGCATTTTGGTAAATGGAGAATGTTAAACGTTCCTTGCTCATACTTATAGAAACTGTCATTAATACTCTGATTTCAGATTGGCAGTAAGATTAACTGTATAAATTAGAGATGTTGATTTATTAATGATTTATGTCTAAAGTTGGCGGGACGTACCCAAGGGTAAGAGAAAAAGACGCAAAGCGACGTATTTGATGGTGCAATGATGCTCTATTTTGATTAGTCCTGCAAAGATTCATAGAGCAAGTTTGGCAAAGCTTAAAAGTTTACTTCTAAGTTGAAAATACATTTAAATTACTTATTTTTTGAAACCGTAAATTACTCGTGACCAGGACAGATTATTTTCAAAATAGGTAGATTTTTTGACTGCAGAGTTAGATAAAGTAACTTCTTTAGAAACTGAAATTACTTGTAACTTTTACAATTTTTTAAGCTTAGTCAAATATGCTTTTTCTTTATTATACTCTTCTCTTGAATGGTAAGCATCCATATTTGAAAGGGATGATTGTAGCAGCGATAATAAATCTTTCATTTAATAGCAGTCTTTGTAAAACCTTTCATTCGTGTCATTCATGGTGCCAAACCTTTCAAAAATTAACACGTGAGGTCTAAATGGATGATTTCTATTAATTTGATCGTTAATTGATCGAATAATTGACATTGTCTTTAATTTTGACTAATTTTAAGAGGTTAAAATGATAATTTTACATTTTTATAATAAAATAACTAAAATCAAATAATTAAAAAAAAAATCAACTTCTTCTTTACCCCCACCCTAAAACCATCACCACCACTACCGGACGATACCCATCCAACGCCGACGCCACTGCCATCTCTCCACCGCCACCTTCATTCCCATCACCCAACCAGTGATGGGAATGAAGGTGGTGGTAGATATGTCAATAGTGCCGACATTGAGTGGGTACCGTTCAGTGGTCGTCGTGATGATTTTGAGGTGGGGGCGAGGTGGGAAAGAAGTTGGTTTTTTATTTTAATTATTTTATTATAAACAAATGTAAAATTACTATTTTAACATTTTAAAATTAATCAAAATTAAAGTCAAGATCAACGATCTGGTCAATTAACGGTTAAACTAACAGAAATCATCTATTTGGACCCTATGGGCTAATTTTTAAAAGGTTGGTATAGTGGATGACACAAATGAAATGTTTGGACAAAATCTACTATTAAATGAAAGGTTTGATACCACTGCTGCAATTATCCACATTTGAAATGATTGCAGAAAGCTCAATTCGGTTGCTAAATTAGTAACGTTGTGGCCTGAATACATGAAAAGCTAATAATAAGTTAGCTACAGGCTTATAATTTCCTCGAGAACGTTCATAAAAAATAAAGTTATATTTTCAAAATAACTCTTTACTTTTAAGTAAATATAGATATTTTACCTTTTTATTACTTCAAATTGAAAAAAGTTGAACTTTGCAAGTAAACTCCTTAAGCTTAGGAAACATTGTTTAGCTCCAAATAATTATGTTGAGAACTATTAAAGAACAAAAGAAAACAGAATAGCCATCATCAATGATCAATAGAAATGCTGGGAAAATAGCAGTGTTTCATTTTTAACCCAAATGCACAACCATCAAGACCAGCTCTTACTGTAAACAAATACACAAGCTCGTTTTATTCTAGCTTCAAATAAAAAAAAGGACAGAATTCAGACATTGCAAGTTCTCTAGAAACATCAAACGAGAATACAGATCAAAAAACCCAACAGAATACTACTACGATTTAGGGGGAAAAACTAAAACCTTAATTTGACAAAGCAGACGACTGCTGCACAATAGTTTTTGTCATCTCCATTTTATTGATCTCCATAGAAGCCTGATGATCATTGCCACAAGCCTCTTGAAATAACTAGTGCACGAGAACCTGCATTTCGAATAATAATAGAAGGCCATCCATTTGCTCGACTTGAAATCTTGAGAACAAGCAAAAAGATTGTCCAGTTTTCTGTTGCTCTTACAACATATAAGGAGGAGGAGATGCCATGCATCAAGCTGCAGTGTTCTTTAAGCAGCGTGATCAGGCATTTCACATATACCTGACCAGCAGAAACGGAGATTAGAGAATGCTGAATACACACACACACATTAAAATATATGATGATTGGATCATAACATAAACAAAAACCAAAAAAGAAAAAAACTATAATAGCTAGAGCATTCAGATTAATCATGTTTCCTTTTTACTTGGAGGGATTGGATAGTATTAGACCGTAATAAAAACTATTCATAAGCTAAAATATTTTTCATTATACTATTAAACCCTGTTTGATTTTTGATTTGACAAGAGTTGATGAAATGGGTGGTTGAAAAGTTGTGGTTTCTATAAAATGTGTGGTTGAAGACGAGTTTAGGAAAAAATTGAATTTTAAAAAATAGGGGCCAAACAGGAGCTAAGTCTAATGTACCAAACATGCACTGTTTTCAGGACAAACCGTGTAGATAAGTAAATTTGAAGAGCATTTCAAGTTTTGAATATATTTTCCACTTGTTCCTCAACCCTCAACCAAAATGAGTTCCATTTTAGAAATTTCTGCTCCAGTGATTATGATAATGAGATAATTTCTGCTGCAGTTGATTTCCCTCCCCTATGATGCAATAATACAAGACATGAAGAATCTGAAATCATTGAATTGAAGGGGAATGTCTGTTAGAAAGCAAGTATACAACACCCCACAACTTCACATCCAAGCCAAAAGATAGAACCATTTACCTATATTATCCCAGAATATGTGGCAGCCCAAAGCTCTCCAAATTAAGAACAGGAGAACACAAAGGGCCCAAAGGTTTGCAGCACCAGAAGAACAACTCAGAAACTCCACAATACCCAACAGATGGAAGAGATTTTGACTGCAAAAAGTTGACTTAATCTGCACATTGAAACTGATTCCACCTATCTACTTACCTCACTGGTCAAATTTCATCTCCGTATATCTGCAGTGTATTTTAGAAAAGTCAATACATATCTCGAGGTTAACATGATTCATATTGCATTGAAAAGAAGTGCTGGGGGTTGGAAGATTCCACATCCAGATATCACTTATCAGCATAGAAAAGGAATGTCAACTTGCCTGCGAGGATTCTTTTGCCTCTGCCCAGAGTCATCGTTTGCCACCTCTGCCAGATAAAAAGAAAAAATGATTTAGGCAGCTACATAAAGGGAGAGAAAAGTGCAAGAAATTACAATTCATTTTATCTTACCAGGCCTCAGTGTTGGGTTCCAGTCATTACTGTCTTTAGTTGTACTGGTTTCTTTGCTGCAACCAAAATCAAAGTTTAAAATATTTGTTCCATAAACTTGGATGTCAAATCCATTCACCAAAAACAGTTGTGGATAAAAAAGCAAAAAAATACAAGCAATAAAGAGAACAAAACCAGACGCGCAACAGCTAAGACAAGGAAAAGTACATCAAGTATTATCAAAGTTGATACTGAAGCCCCCAGAGTAAGGTAATGCAAGCCGAGAGGAAAAGACCATTGATATTCAAGAAAGAACTACCTTACCCACCTGGAAGTGGACACTGCAGAAGATGTCTGCCCTGATGGGCTAGTATGACATGAACCATCTACAGATACATATGGAGAATATGTTGCCCCCAGTGGCCCAGCGGCACCAGCTAAAACTGGTAGCCTGAATGTCATAAAAATAATAAAAATCATTAAAAATTGTCAACAGTAGACTAAGGTAATTTATAATTTGGCATACTAAAATATACAGCACAATTTTGGGGCTTCATGAGAGCCAAAAAAATCAAATCATAATAGCAAAAGGTTTAAGTATGTTGAGACAACCTAATCAGTGAATAAATATGCAAGAGAAGCGCTCGCACAGAAGTAGATAGATAACGGGTGTGAGGGGTTTTGTGTACGTCTGTGTTGGAAAATTTAGAGCCTGTTTGACAACCATTATTGTAGAAAGAAAGAGTTTTAAAATAGTGATTTTTAGGAGAGATTGTGTGATTAAAAATGAAGGAAAAGTTTTTGGTATACATGTAGAATATCGTGTGAACGTGTGGTTGAAAATGGTCTTGTAGCGAACCATAAAATAAAGTAATGAATGTCAAACAAGTACTTAATAGTTACCAAGTCATTTCAGAATTTCCAAGTTGAGGTTGACCAACATATCCAGGGTAGGCCATGCCGACAGCAGGAACTCCAACGCCACCACCAGGATGCTGGCCTCCGAATTGCATGACTGTATTCCACCAAACAGGAGTTACATGAAGTTAGCAATCAAGCGAAGGAACACAAAAATACAGGATGTAATTCCAATATTTTGTCTTTATACTTCATATTTCCATAGAAAGCAGTAAGTAAAATTTGAAGGAATAGCAGAGAATATGTATAACATAAAGCACTACTTAATTCTTCACAAAATACCCTTAACACAGTAATGGCTTGGAAAGTACACAAATGCATATTGACAAATGCAACCCTAATGGGAAAATGTGGAGATAAGGTATAGCATTTTATCTGATTGTGGAATAAGGTTATATTCATATTTACAAATGCAAAACATAATGGAAATTACATCAGTGCATTATATACACCACATTTCCTGTGAGAAATACACCATGACTGTACCAAAGTTGCAATGCTAATTCTTACGCAAGTTTATCCAATAAAAGCCATTTGAATGAATAAATCAATTCTAAGAACTGTGTTCTAGATTAACTTAAAGAAAATTCCTTGTCCCTTTCTGACAGCTAGTTGTACCTGGCAAGAAAGCTGGGAAGTTTTGATCACCATGAACACTGCTCATATTTCCAGATGTCCCCATAACCTGAACACCACCATATAGAAAGGAGCCCCTTCCACCGCCTTTAACACTTCCTTTCCCTTTAGCAATCAAAGCAGTCTTTGATTTACTAGAGTCTGAGAGAAATTCCATTTCTCCAGTTTCAAGTGAATTCTCAGGCACAGCAGCTTTAGGTGGAGAAGAAGCTTGTGATCCACTGGTGAGAGGCTGCAGAAACTGCTGACCAGAGGCTTGTGCAGAAGATAGACCTCGACTTTGACCAGGATTCTTCAGATCCGTTTGTAGCAGGGTTGCTGGGGGAACCCTGTTGACCTGATTATTAGAAACTGGTTCATAAGCCATTTGTGTTAAGGAGGTCATTCCTCTCCCTTGACCCCTCAAATGCTTAGGTTGAGTAGAATTAAATGATGATGAACAAGATGGCAGCATTTCCAGAGCATTCAAAGGATTATCAGCAGATACTGAATCATCAATATAAAGTGTATCCATCCCAATGGAGTCCACTATATTCTTTCCACGCAACATTTCAGAGGATTGAGCAGAAGTAAAACTCTTATCAGCAATAAATGGCTGAATATTTTGATTACTTGTGCTAGCTTGTACATCCCTCTTAAGCGGCAAAGAAGTATCTTCCGTGGAAGAACCAGAGGGATAAAATGGAGGAGAGGCAATGCTCAAATTAGATGCTAACATTTGTTTCCTACGAGGGAATGCATCAGATTCTACACTTGGCATGGGAGTTCTTGTTCTTCCAGAATTAACACGTGAAGGCTTTTCAAATGATTTCACAGATCTAAAATAATGCAGAAGCAATGATAAATAATTTGAAGAACATAGTTTCAAAAAAAAATTGCATAGGAACAGATGATTTTACTCACTGTTTGTTTCGTGCGATAGGCACCTCATTGTTGTTCTTCAAAGATGGCTGATACCTTCTAGGTCCTTGTCCACAGACACCCTTCACTGCATTGTTCTGATTGTTATCACGATTCTGATTGTTATTGTTGTAAACTCTGGGCCTATTTTCTCGGGCATATCCACGATCTGAACCTCTGTTTCTTCCGCGACCTCGCGAACGACCCCCGGAAGTCTTTCTATGCTGGAAAAATTATACACATAAATTGAAGGGCCAGAAGATCACTAAAATTGTGCAGAAAAATATATCCACAAGGAAAAATCTGGTAGTAAATCATAGCAAATCAGTGGGATTGTTCACCTCTTCATAATGCCATTCCTGTGTAGTCAGTTCTTCAAACTTATCGTGCCCCCATTTCCTCTCATCTCTAGAATTCCATAACTTTCTTCCACCAAGAGTTCTAAAAAAAAAAAAAAAAATAACATGGTTAGATAAGAATACGATTCCCAACAAGTAACACAACTTGAATTTTAAAAGACCGACGTACAAGGTGGGGTTTGCATCATAGTAGAACATCCTACTTCACTATCTATATGATATATGCGCCTACGTAGTCCAAATTTTCAACCCATTCACCAAGAACAGCAAGGAGCAATCAAAAGAAAGGTGCCAAAAAAAGGGGAATGAAGTGTTATATAATGAACTCCATCTATTAATCGAAAATACGGAATTACATAGGCCAGAGATATAAACACTTTGTCTTAGAATGACATTGATTATTAGAATCCTGGAGAGATTAAACACCACCACCAAATTTTGGGCATGTACGTTGCAACAGGGCTGCCTTAAGATTAAACACATTCCATCCTTTCCTTGATAGCCAGAAGAATGATATACTACTAAAAGCACCAAAATGGAGATTATAGAAGGCATATAGGAGTTTGCAGACCAAGGATACTTCAGGTTATACCAAAGGCAATTGTCTGTTCTTTGAATGTTTCAATGATGTAGATTTGGTTGTTTTATCTCTCGACTAAGGTCCTTTTGCTTCTGAATTTGCCTTCAAGCCCCTTTCTTCTCTGATTGTGCATGTGCTTGGCTTCCAAGCCTTTTACTCGGTTTTATTTAAGGTTTCTGTTTAGCTGTTGACCTCTTAGGACCTTTTTCCCGCCTGTTGGATTGGTAAAGATGTCCTTTTACTTCACACCATTATTTGTAGTTGAATTACACAAAAAATAACATTTCTTAACTTCCCCTAACCATATGAGATAGCCTAAACAGACTCTATTATATCTATTATCAGTTAAAAGAACTTTGAACCGATGTGAATACCTGTGTCGTCCTCCACCAACATTGTCCCGAAACCTATCATCATGCATGTAAAATGCGCCCGCCATGGGCACTGCACATGGCTCGAGATCCTTCTTCTGCTCCTCCTGCTGGCCATCATCAATATGGCTATCATCGTTAATCTCACTCACATCATTCCTCACCCCTCTTTTCTCCTCCTTCAACTCTCCTTCAACCACTCCATTACCTTCCTCTATCTTTTCCACCGCCACCTCGTCAACCTCTCCGCCACCAGTCCTCTCATATTCTTCTTCTTCCTCTTCTACATACTCTTCCTCTCGTTCCTCGTACTCCGCCGCGGCGCCTTGACCCTCCGATTCCCCATCCGATTCGATCGGCCGCACCACTTTCTCTCTCCGCTCCCCTTCCTCTTCTCCCTCCTCCTCCTCTTCATCATCACTCGCCTCTCTCCTCCTCATCTTCAATGAAAGCTTCGCCTCCTCTGGATCACTCACATACCCTACATCCACCTCCTCCTCCGTCATCTCCTTTCCACTCATTAAGTCACACAAATTATCAACAAAAAATTAAATCCTCAAAACCCTAACTTGACAAATTCCAAAATCTGTACGATAACAGATTTAGGGATAACTGATCTGAGATTTTCACAGGGTTAAGATATAGGATCAGAAATAAATATTTATTGTAAAGGGAAATGGAGGGTAGAATGGGGATTATTGAAAATTCTCAAAGTCGGTGACGGTAGTTACGACTACGAATTTTACTAGATTTACCATAATTTTAAGTATTTTTTTTTATTTACTTAAAATAACATTAAGCCCTTGTTTGATTTAGATTAAAATCTAACTAAAATTTTAAGTCAAAATCAACAATTAATTTTAGCCACACATTTCATGGAATTCACAACTTTTCTACCACTCATTTCATCAATTTTTATCAAAATTTACTAAAAATCTGATTTTAATTTCTATCAAACATGGATTAAGTATAATTATATAAATAAGCTTTTTTTATATTTTTGTTACATAAGCCACTGTTTGAGTCACATTAAAATTTTCATTATCATTCTTTTACTTATTTTCAACCACACATTATTTTCACTTTGATTGGATATCCTTGATTTCATTGTGACTACATAATATATCCTTGAAAAAATACCATTAGGACATAAAAACTATGAATTTGGAAATCCTAGGTTTCAATCTTAATGATGGTGATGTTCTATCGGTATTGAGTAAGCCTTTTTTTTTTTTAAGAAACGCTATATGCTTCCAATTTGTCATAGGAGCTATAAAAGAAGAAGAATTGAGAATTTCAGAATTTTCATAGCACAAATTCATCAATAAAAGAAAGTTTCCCAAAACAGATCGTGGCAGAATCCCTGGAAAAATGTTGAGTTCAAATTTCTGGTGGATGAAGAAAGACAGCCGGTGGGGAGAGAGGGCGAAATGAAAAAGGGTAACATGGATGACAAAAAAATTCGTTCAACTCGATACCTGTGATCCCGCCTCGAAAGCGGCGGGAATTACCTGCCTAATCGAGTAAATGGGGGGATGTGGTGAGTGTCATTTCCCCAAAGCGGGTACGGGAAATAGTCTCCGCCCCCGATTAAAATTAATTTCAAATTCAAATTTTTTATCAAATAAAATAAAAGATTTATCATCATTTTGAAAGAGAACATAAATTATTAACATTGAATAATACTAATAATAATATTTACTAACTAAAGACACAAAATTTAATAAATCAAAAATCAAAAAAATAAATGGGGGCGATAAAAGGAACAGGAGACCCGCCCAGCCTAAATCCCATCCCGAACCCGCCCGTCCCCCGTTAACCGGATATAAGAAATGGGTAAGGTAACAAAAATACCCAACATAACAGGGTGAGAATGATCGATCCGTCCCTTATCTGTCTATTGTCATTTCTGCATGTAATTAAAAGCTAATAAAATATCTAAAAGAAATACAATTATACTCTCAATTTTTTGAAAATAAAACAAAAGTTACCAAACAGTAAATGCACTTTATATACTGTATTTTAAAAATGATGATTATGTACCCCCTATTTAATACACTAAAAAATAGTACTTCCTTTTAAGTTTGTGTGATTATCAATATTGTCAAAATTAGACAAAACCAATCAATTCGATTGAGAACCAATCTGGTTATTGGAAGTTACATTACCTTACGGTGTCGTTGAAAGTTGATGCCTGCCCGTATAGCGTAGATAAGTAAACCCCTCTTGATTAGTTCAACTTCAACATTGACTAGTATAGAGTATGTTAAAAAATTTTATCGTCGTGAATTTTAAAAATAAAACTATTAGAAAAAGTGAAAATTCACGATTTGACGAATATAGACGGGTTTCTTGTAAATTGTTACTTGAATATTTGATGCATCATTTTTGTAACTATCTTATTTATAGCTAAGGTTGTTGGGTAAAGTAAATATAGAAGGATTACGCTATAATCATCGTATCTTATTGAGCCTGATTGATAGAGATTTATTATAATAAAATTATAAAAAATGATTGTTGAATATTATGTGAAAAAAAATAGAAAAAATTATAAATTCAGGTACTAAATTATTCTATTAAAAGAATACATGATTTTAGATTAATTAAACAAAAGAAATATGACCAAATAGAGACAAAGTTCGCAATCCATTCTAATATACAAGTCATTAAAGTCAACTTCCTTATTTACAACATTATACTTCTTCTATTAGTTTATAGAAGTAAGATCATACCTAACATGTTGTCTCATCATTGCTGGTTCATTAGCTTTTTCAATAAATCCCGACACATCCCAACAATTATAAAAATTTAGAAATGTTACCTAAAAGATTGCATTAGGATTTAATGGATCTCAACAACTCAAATACGATTTTTAGTAAATTATGATCAAAATTGATTTAAATTTTTTTATTACCCTGGTTAAAATTAATTGACTTTGACTTAAATTTTGATTCACTTTTCGCCAGACAGGAACACAGTGGAGATCTTATTGAATAAACCGATAAAGAGACAATCACGACAAAAGATGTAATAAATCAAAACAACTTGAAGTTCCCCCCTCCCAAAACTTTAAAGGGAAATAAATAGTTATGGGAGAAGGATAGTGGTCATCAAGCTAGACCAGCTTACTAATAGTATAAATTTTCACCATACATAAACTAAATCTATCTCATCTCCAAACATTTCATATCCGACGTACAGAAAGTCCAGCATAACAAATTAGGTAGCACCTGGTTCCCCCTCGGACTTTTCAGTTTCCATGGGCTCTGCGGGAGGTGGTACTTCATTTCCAGCATTCTCATTTGCATTGGAGGGTTGGTCGGCACCTTGTGTTTGTGACTCGCCTCCTTGAGAGGATGCTGGCGAGGACGATTCAGGGGTGGAGGGCTTTGGCTTTGGTTTTGTCAATATCGGCCTGCAAAACCTGCAGAAATGTTTTGTATTTTAAAATAGGACAATATCAGATGTAAAAAAAGAAGTCAAAAATGAAAATTAAAGACATTCATGGCCCATAAATTATGAAATTGAGTTGTATGTCTGGTTAAGATTGTAATAAAATAAAAGTTACTTTTCCGAAACAAATATTTTTCAAACACATTTCCCTTTTTTTGCCTATATTTTAGTATAAAAGTTACTTTGGAACCAAAGATCACCTTACTTACTATCAACAAGTTCTTAATTTCCAAATTAACCAATAATTTTTTTAAAAAAAAATCAATATATTTCAAAATTACTTTCAAGCGAACTTTATAAGCTTAGTCAAACTTGTAAATCAAAAAAATAACAGCTATTTTGCTCATTAGCCAAATGATCTTATTTGCTTTTCCCCGTTCGCAGATTATCTGTCAACCTTTCAAGTCATGCATAAAATTACTAGCAAACATCACTATATCCACACAGAAAAAGGCAAGTCTTAAAGAACGCACAAATTTGATGACAATCCAAAAATGGACGGTGACCTGCTCTTATTTACTGAAATTAAAAATAAGTGGGGAAGTACCTGTCGAGAGCCTCAGCTTTTTTCCTGATATCAGCTGATAAAAGAACTGGAGTAGCATGCCTAGGAAGTGCATCCTGTTGCTGGATTTTCTCCCTCAGCCAAGCTTCAGCATTGATACATTCATTCAAAACCTGAAGAAGAAGAGTGTCTACTGAGCCACATTTTATGATATGGTCATGCACACACGTGCAAAGTGTGAAAAAGAGGATAGGAAAATTCACTGAACAAACATACACCTTCTGCTTATCTGCCAAATCGATGTGATCCAACTTGGGATCATTGGATATCGCTGCTTCTCTATAACTGTTGATGCAATGAACGAGTTGATCAATCACAGATCCCCTTCCTGTATGCTCATTGTAACGCTCCTCAACTGGGTCACCTTGCTGCAGGAAATAATCAAAATATCCCCTTTCAGAATGAAGGGAAAGATGTGCGATTAAAAGCATATGGTAGGTATCCCTACCTTTTTGAGCTCCTCCAACTTAGCAACATACACGCCTTTTGTTTCATCTTCACCATCCTCGTACAACCAATCTTCAACCTCCTGGAGTTTAGAAATGAATTGTTCTCTCTCAGAATCAAATATAAACTGGCGATATTTGTCGTTCAGCTGCGGGCAGACAAGACACGAACAGTCAATACCCAATAGCTAAAGGAAGTTACAGGGCTGAATTAACCAGAACATTACTTAATAAGAAACTTCCAATATGGTCAATACTTTCTACTTTAGACTCACCATCCCATTATTGTTGATCAGAGAGAGACAATTTGAGGAGCGAAATTCTTTAAAAATCCACAATAAATGAAAAATCCTACCTTATTTCTCATGTCATAAACATAGGCCTCGACAGCATTCTTTTTGTCTTTTGTTTCTTCCATTACTCGATCCTGCAAAGCCATCTCAAATTCCTTCTCCAATGCTTTTTGCAAATCTGCAGCTGCCATTCCTCCATATACCAGTTCTGTGAAAGGCACACTTGTTTTCTTAACCTTTTTCTTCAGAGCCTGCACCAATAAACATAAAAAATATAAAACAGGAGAGAACACCTCCCCAAGCAAAACTGAGATGAATTGGGATTAAAATATAATAAAACAAACCTTAAAGGTTAGGGGGCATTATGATGGGAAAAAAATTGGTTACCACAAATATCTATATTCGCATAAAATCCACAATTAGAAATCATATAACTTTTCAATTATATGAGTATATAGTTAAAATGATACCCCAAGGAAAAAGATTAATACATCCACATGGCTTGTTTTCTTCCCATGGGACCAATAAACCGTAAAAGGAAGAGTGGAGGCACACACATCACACAAGGAAAATACAATCGTCCAACAATATGGATTTGGGGACTGAATGAAGAAAATATTCCATCCAGGACAACTTTTATTCGAAGAAGAATCACAGAAGGAAATCCATTGTGCTGCAAACAACAAACCTCAATAACCAAACAGCAGGACTTTATCTCATATTAGCATATTTAACCAACCTTAACATCAGTTTCCATCTGAATAGGCTTATCTCCCGTCTCTGGGGTGCCATTTTCAGTTCCAGCATCAATTTTGGCATCTTGCATATTTTCATCAGTTTCATTGGTAATTGGGGGAATAGAATCAACAGGAGTCTCATCTGTATCCATCTTGGTTGGTTCCTTTGATGACTCCTTCATGACTGGAACTTGCACTTCCTCCTCTTCCAAAAGCTGATGCACATAACAGGTGTCGAGTGTAAAAACAAAACAAAAAAAAAAGACACTAGCATCATAAACAAATGAAGAAGCTTTATTCAGTGAACTTACAGTAACTGACTCGACAGAGACAATACCATGGAGATTCAAACGTACTTTGACCTTCAACTTCGCCGGTTCACCCTTTGTTTGAAAGGGTCCAATCTGTACATCAATGGAAGGACATGAGGTACAAAGCTTATCCAGAATGGAAAGAAATTACAGTTGCACATTAATAGCTTACAGTATATGTGCTAATTTTAGCAGGTGCCTGCAATTCCTTCACATCAGCATATTGCACGTCTATTGAAAAGGTTCCAGATCTGTAGAATGTCAGTGCCTTCACACTTGGCATTGGGTTACCCTTGGGGAATACAATGGTGCTCTGCTGACTATCCGCAGACCCATTTTGAGCATCTGGAGCAGAAGTTTTCCATGATAAAGCAATGGGGAAGGGAAAGCTCTCATTGACCTTGAAAGGCAAAAACATACGGAAGTATTTCTCATAAGATATTTCCATCAGAACTAGCCCGAAAACACACTACAGGGTATCTCCTCTAAAATAATGGTAAAAAAATAAAAAAATCTCCACATATTCACGGATATAACACACTACCCCAAAAGAAATCAAACAAAATATTCAAAACCCAGTTAAATTCCTTTATAACAAAGGAGTAAAAAAGTGCTCCAATGGCATTTGATAAATCTCCACACACAAAAACATGGACAACCATCTTCACATGAAGTGAATTTAACATAAGGTGAAATTCCATAGATTCATGTGAGTCATGAAAGGTCACAAGAACACCCACATGATTTTACAAGTGACCCTAACATAAATCGTATAAAAATCTCTATACTGTGTCTCGTTCTCTTCGAATACCATATTATTTGAATACTTAATTCAGTCCAAACTTGATCATAGAATGCAAATTTTTATCGTTACATTTCCAAAAGCCTTTCCCCGTCTATATGGAGTATAAGATCTAATCTAGGATCAATTAAGTTTGTGCAAACACCAAAAATAAAATAAGCACGAGTACTAAAGATATATAGCATATATGGCACTTAATAGATGAAACTTGACAATCCTACGAATGAGTCCATAAAAGAAGAACCCTTAAAATTTTAGGGAACATTACCTGGAACTCCCGCACTTTAAATGTAGGGCTTAAAATAGCACACTGTAAAGCACAGCCTTTAGCAACAGATTCACTGGCATTCATTGTACGTCTCGGCTCCTTCCCAAAGAACTCCGACAATATCTTCATAATAGCAGGAATCCGGGAACCTGAACCAACAACCTCAACTGCATGAATATTCTCAACTGTAAGTCCAGCTTCCACAAGAGCCTTCTCCAACGGCCTTTTCACACGTTCCAAAATTGGCATACTAATTTGCTCAAATTCCTCCCTCTTGATGAAGCCTCTCACATCCTTCTCATCCATCAAGCACTCAATGTTCAAAGGTGCCTCGGGATTTGCACTGAGAACTTTCTTCAACTTTTCGCAGGCAGCACGAAGCCTGAGGGAAGCCCTGGCATTCTGAAAGACATCGATCTTATACTCATCCTTGAACTTAGCAGCAAAGTGCTGGAAAAGAACTTCATCAAAATCCCTCCCACCAAGAGATCTATCAAAAGAATGGGCCAATATCTTCAGCTGGCCTTTCTTAAAAGAAGCAACACAAACTTGCATGCTGGCATGACCGATGTCAACGAAAGCAACATTCAATTTGTCATTTTCAGGCAAATCAGTCTTATAAATCCCATAAGCTAAAGCAGTAGCAGTGGTCTCGTGAATTAGACGAAGAGGATGCAAACCAGCAATTGTTGCAGCATCTATAACACACCTCCTCTGAAGGTCAGTTAAGTAAACAGGTATCCCGACGCAGCAATCTACAACTGCTGCATTTAAATTCTTTTCTGCAATGCTCTTTAAATTAGAGAACACCATTCCCAAAACCTGGGTAGGTGTAAATGTCCTCACTTGTCCCAGATACCGTGCATGTAACAAAGGAAAGCCATCAGGCCCTTCAATTACTGAAAATGGCAATGACTTGAGATCCTGCTGCAGCTCAGGATCAGAGAATTGGCGTCCAACCAACCGGTTTATTTGAGAAATTGTATTTTTTGGATTCATCATACTCGATGCAGCTCCTGCTGTCCCAAGGAACCGCTGCTTTTCACCAAAGCATACAACAGCAGGAGTTTCTCGCTTGGACTCATCGTTAAGAACAACATCAATACCTCTTTGCCTTGCAACTGCGACAACGCAGTTCTCATTCCCAATATCAAAACCCACCACACTCATTTTCACTAAAATGTCCCGAATAGCAGCACAGGGTCACTAGGTTGCAGCAAGGTAGATAACAACCTAAAGAACAAAAAGGTAAAATCACATTTCCAGTTCAAAGATGATGGCAACATTAATATCAATAATTATTTCCTTATCCTTCAGGAAAAGACACAGGTAAGTTCATGTTGCTAAACAAGTATCAATGAGAATGTGCAAGTGGTTACAGAAATCAAATTATTGAAAAATATGTGTGTGTGTGTGTGTGTGTCTGTCTGTCTGTCTATGTATATATAGTCATATATATATATATATATATATATTTCCTAAATTCAATTCAAATATATGTGTATGAACTGACCCTGCATTGAACATATTCACCTATTCAGATTCAACCCACCAGTCATTTTTTATTCATCCAATTACTTCCAATGTCAAAGGATGAAGAGCGAATATAAGACCAGCACAATTCCAGCATTCATTTTAAAGAAAATAACGCCATTGAGTCCGGCTTGAGCTAACTCTAAGGAAAAGTTAAAATATTACTCTCTATCCAAATGTCATTGAGTCCTTTCAAATACGCTACCATGATCGAGTTCTTCTAGATGGAAAAAAAATGAACCTACTTAAAATCCGAAAATTTCAAAATAGAACCCAATCTACCTAAAATAATGAACAAAATTGAATTACAAAAGACAATTTATATGCAGGATAAATTAAAAATCCAAAATAAATTAAACAACAGAGCTGATATAAGAGAATATCGAATAAATCAATATAAGAAATAGAAAATGAAGATAAAATTAGATCTCATAATTGCAGACGCAGAACGTTGGGGCTTGAATTCAATCACTACAGTACCTAAGAAGAATCAACGAAGTGGCTTTCTGGAATTCTCTTCCAAGTACTTTGGCGTGTGAGAGGGAATTCAGAGAACAAAAAGAAAAGCTCTCTTCTTTTTTGTTTGGTGAAGTGAATAGTCTCGGGGTTTAAAGGGGTAGGGTTGGGGCGGTGTGGAAAATTCGGGTCAAATTTTAAACAAAAAAGACTCGATTTTTTTATGATGTTGGTCAGTGGTCCTAGATGTGTCTAGAGATACTCTGCAGTTCTAGAAAGATCTACTGGGGTATTCCACAGAAATTCTAATTTATTGGGCTCATTTGGGCGATACTATACTCGACCTAAGGTCTAGGACTTTTATTTGTTGAGTTTCAAGAGTGGAAATTACAACTATCCAAGCATTTGACTTCACAATTCAAAAATAAAATTTACAAGTTTTTATTTAAAAATCAGATAATAATTCAAAATTTTAATATTAGTAAATATATTATAAAATTAAATTAATGCATGTATCTACTGACCTTACCCAACCATCCATTTTCTTCTATCTTTTCTCTCTCTTCAATTTCCTTTGTCTCTCTCTCTATATCACACCATTCTCTCCCTCTTTTTATCACCGCCGGAGATATTGCGCGATGCTTGAGACACTACCACAGCAGCGGCATCGCCCCTGAAGTAGCCAGCATTTGCGCCCTCATCACTCCGAAGCAAACATAATCATTGCAAACCTGTTAAGAAAACGACGACGACGAATATGTTATAAGCAGCGATGAGCATCATTGCTTCATGGTTGAGGATCAGTGTGTTCGACACAAAAGGGTGTGAATCTGTGGTGGTGTGTATGCGAAGGTGTGTGAGGTGGTGTCTACGATGGTGTGTGCAGTGATGATGCTAGTGGTGGTGGTGCAATAGGTGAAGGTGGGGTGCAGTTTTGGGGTTTTTAGGTTGGTTTCTTGTGAGGTGCGATGCATTGGTCGTGGTGATGTTAGTGGGGTCGTGGTGATGACATGTAATTTGAATTTGAATTTTTTTTTTTATGGTGTTTGGGTGGTGGTTAGTGGTGGTGCGATGGTTGTGGGCGAGATAGCGTGCGGTAAGGGTATTTGTGACCAATTATTTGGTTGGTCGTGACCAATTATTAGAGATTCTGACCAATAAATTGGATATTCTATGACCAATAAATAATATGTGATCGTAACTTTTGACTTATAAATAATATGTGACTTAAAAATTTGAGTCGTGACTTATAAAACTTGTAATTTGTGATCGATAAATAAATTTTAACTTTTAAATTTTTTGATTCATAACTGAATAAATTGTAACCTATAAAATTTTTGATTTGTAACCTATAAAATTGTTGATTCGTGATCGAGAAATAATTTGTAAACAATTAATTCGATAATTTGTGACCAAATATTATAGAATTGTGACATTAACATTTTAAATTAATTATTTCATAACTAAAATATAATTAATATCTGATTTTTGAAATTTGAAATTTTATTTTTTAGTTTTGAAATATTTAATCTCTTAGATATGAAATTTTTTCGTTGTCCAAATCTAAGCCCAAGGCTTTTCAAACGTTTGTAAATTACTTATAAATGAGTTTTTTTTTTTTTAAGGTAAAGCAAGGTATAATTAGTACATAACGTTTTTACTTTTCAATATTAAATTAGTGGGCAAATGTCTCTACCATCCATTTTGACATTTTCACATTTAATTACACTTTTGATTGTGTAAATCGCCCTCCATCCATTTTCTTTCAATTTCTTCGTTAGTCAACCCAAAAAAATCAATTTGATCACATTTTGATTAATTCTAAAAAGAAAAAATTATAATTTTATATATTTTTAATAAAATAATCAAAAAATAAAACAAAAAATAGAGAACTATCTATCTTTCCTCCCCGAAATATGCTACTTGGCTAGGGCCACATGGGCACTGGTTTAGTCAGTCTGTCCCCTTGGAAAACCAGTGGCCCCGGCCAAGAAGAATAATTCTTCTTCCCACGCCCACCCACTCGACACACGCAGTCATGCCTTATGCATATAGGCATAAAACCTTATTTTGGGATTCACATAAGTGAAATTTGTGACTTTTAACAAAAGCAAAAGCCCCTCCAATTCCCCCTTTATCTACTCCATCAATCCTGGTCATCTCCAAATCCATACCAAATGCCGTTAGATATTGTATTCTCTCTCTAAAAAACCCCTAAATAAATCCACACTTTTTCGGGTTAAATTCATTGGTGACCACCCAACTTTATACTTGGTATCACCATGACCACTCAACTTTATACTCAGTATTTCCAGGCCACCCAATCTGATTTTATTTCACGAAGGCCATTCAATCTCTATAACATTTCATTTTGACCACTCAATTTCATACAACATTTCATCGGACCACTCAACTTCTTTTTACCATTTTCATTAATTTTAAACGGGTTAAAAATATAACTTTGCATTATATATATAAAAAATTAAAATAAAAACTTATTTTAATTCGAGGTAACTTTTTTTTAAAAAAATAATTTTTAATTTATTTTATTATTTTAAGTAAATAAGTATTTATTTTATTTTTTAAAATAAGTTTTTATTTTTTTAAAAAAATTATTTTATATATATAATACAAAGTTACTGTTTTACTCCTTTAAAATTAATAAAAAATATTAGATGAAATTGGGTGATCATAGTGAAACATTATACTAAATTGAATGGCCGTTGTGAAATAAAATCAGATGGGTGACCATATTAATACTAAGTATAAAGTCGAGCGACCATGATGAAATAAAATCAAATTGGATGATCATGGTGACACCAAGTATAAAATTGGATGGCCACCAATAACGGGTATAACTGGGAATCAGCTATTAAGCTGTTGGAATTCGGTTTGGTATCGCATCAGACAGTTCATGCTATATTTATTGATTGCAGTTTTTACGTGGCGATAGTAGTTTGTGGCCTTTCTCGACTGTAGATACACTTGCTGCATTCAGGAACGCAGGCTCGTGGGTTTGCTTTGCTCCGGTAAGTGAGGCATTAAATAGTTTTGCTTGATTCCATTTCATGTACTCATCTCAAACACTCACATTTAAGTAAGTAATTTACTTTTACTCAATTTTGATCAAATAAAAAGAATATATATTTCAAAAATTACTCATATGCTCAATATGTAAATTTTTGGAGCGTAGCCAAACAAGCACCAAATTCAAGGGTTCCCTGTCATCCTATCAGGCTCCTTGACGGAATTCAGTTCAGTAGGAATGTAGATCAACGTAGTCACAGACAAGTCATAAAATTACACACACAGCCGTGTATTTCTAAGTCTCTAAATCTCATAAAGATGGATAAAATGAACTCGATAAGAAATACAGAGATTTAAAATAGACATCAATCACCACACGTAAGCTAAATTAAGTAAAACAAGTGTTTTTGCCTATATTTGCTAAAGAGACTACAAAACATTTCTTCCATGGCTTAGAACTGCCCTTGCAAACTCAAAAACCACAAGCTGCAATGAATATAGCTTGTTGTATGATAACATCGTCTTGAAATCGCAAGTAAATTATATACTACTTATCTGGCTTTTCAGGCTCCTCTGTTTCAGGATTTTCCTCCTCTTCCTCTTTCTTTTCTTCTTCTTCTTCTTCCTCGTCTTCTTCAGGAGGATCAGCTGGCAATGGAGGTGGTAATGGAGTTTTCATTGGGCTTTGGGCTGAATTGGGGGAAGATGTCTGGTCTCCTTCCAGGCTTTGGCCTCTCCCACTCCTGCAAGATTGTGTTAACAATAAGCAATGCATTTTAACAAACAGCATTACCACAATTACAAAATAAAGATTTCACGTATACAACAGATTCTCCTCGGGATTTAAGTATCCACATCGGCATGTCCATGCAGATTGTACACTTTTTCTTCCCCATCGTGCTAGGAATACATCAAGGTAACATTGTCATGAGAAAGAAGCAATCGCCAGGGGAAATTTAACTCCACAAGGTGTTGGTGGATTTAGTCTCTCTATTATTGAATGTTATCTTGGTAGAAATTAATCATATTGCAGATGATTGAAAGAGCAACTTATGATCTAAAAGAATATACATATACACATGCATATAGATCCCATTTAAAGACTTTCATAAATAACTAAAGTTACTTTAAAGTTTACAGAAAAAAATTGTTTGGAATATCCTAAAAAGTCTGATGTTCCACATATAAGAATGTTCAAGTTCTAGCAAATCGTTTTTTAAGGAAACTGAAGTAATTCGGTCAGCTAATTGATTTTCAGCTTCTGTCTTGAAAAATGCAGCATAAGAAAGGACGAAGCTTCACTTAGTCAGCTGGGAAACTATATGCTTCCCCTCGTTCCCTTCTCTGATCTATTCAAGGTAAGAAGTGCCATTGTTCAGAATTGTCCCAAATATGTCTTAGAAGTCTTACAAAAGTTTATTACATCTTAACTAGATTAATGGCATAAATTTTCTTAGGGCGTTACATTGATGAACCCGACATTCCCTAAACAGTTGAGTAAATCAAAACCATAACCGAAAGTAGTAAATAGAGAAACTTGCAATATTCTAATATAGGACCACATCTTCAACAACAAGAAAAACGCATAGGCCATCAAAACTTTTAAACCAAACATTCCCCATGGTTACTAAGGCCAATCTATGGGATCAATAGCTGATCTTCTATTACAAAATTGTGAAGCTCCCCATGACTAGCAACATGGTTAAATACTTAAATTCCTAAGTCCCAAGTTTATGGAGCAAGACCAATCCTCGAGTGCTGTATTCAGGTCCTAGAAGGGTAAATTCTAGAATCAAATTAAATTCTCCAGTAACAAATATGCATATATAGTACATGCAAGAGGACTGCAGTCGGGGAAGGGGGAACTACAATTGTAACGATTGCCTGCCAACCATACTGCTGCTGCACCTTAAAGTTGGTAGCTAAATGGAGCATTCTCCTTTATAAGCTTAAACAGAAATGTAACGGGTTATCCATTTTCATGAATGATCTATCTTGCATTTCAAATTATACACTACCAACAATAAAATCTAAATTAAGTAAAAAATACACAAGTAAGCTTTTGTTTCCAAACTAGTTTTTCTTACAAGGAAAAAAAAAAAATTACTGTAGAAGTATCTCTTCAATTTTAAGAAATTTATCCCCTGTTCTGTTGGGATTAAAATCCATTTTCGATTTTGATAAAAGTTGATGATGAAGGTGTGGTTGAAAAGTGAATTTGAGAAAAAAAAATGAGTTATAAAAAATGGGGGGCAATCGGGAGCTTAAAAAAATAAAAAACGAACATACTTATAAGTTTAATCTAGTGTTCATGTTGGAAGCGCACAATCTTCTTCATAGCCACTCATTCAACTTCAACTAGCTGTTATTTGATTAATCCAATGCAAAACTGAACTTTCATCAACACAAATAGTTTAAGACAAACCAAATTAAAAACACGATCTGAGTATTGCTTCTAAAAATTACAAAAATCCTGCTCTTCCTATAGGAATGAAATTATCTAAAAAATTTCCACCCTCTATCTGTTCTCCCAATTTTATCCACATAAAAAAAATGTGACATTTACAGAAAATATTTTAAATAAACAAATAAAATTAAAGAATGATTAAGAAAGAACAAAATCCAGGCACTCACAATAGGAAAGTCAAGGGGAGAACGGCGAGTCATTCTCTCCTCTTCAGGAGCCATACACACAACCAAAGACCTACTTCCCCCACGAGTCAAATTCAGAGAGCGAGTTATCCTGAAAGGCGGTAGGAGAGCGTGAGTCTTCGACGACGTCGTCCATGTAAAGGATGTGGTTGAAGTCGGAGAGGAAACCAAAAACGTCTTTCTTATTGGAGTAGAAGTTGATAGAGAGAAGGAGAGGGACAGCAAAGCCATTCAGATAGGCGGCGCGTGTGATTGCGTGGGTGTTCGATTGGGAAAAATGCCCAAATATCCAATTATGCTCCTTAGCTCACCCACCGCCTCAGAGGCTGAGAGGAGAGAGAAGTCACGACTCTTGAGCCCAATATTGATGACGGAGCATAAAGTGGGCCGCTACCATCAACTTGACGGGTCGATTAAATACAGCTAACTGGGCTGGGCTTTATGGCACTTGGTAGAGAATATTGGCACAAATAGCACTAACAGCCAGTTTGATTCTCATTAAATGGAAAAAAAAAAAAGAGTTTTGAACAATATTTTTAAGAGAATGTATGGTTAAAAAGTACGATTTTTTTTTTAATAATGTGTAGAATATTTTTCGTGTGAATATGTGATTAAAATGATCTGTAATAAACCTTAAAATAAATTAATTGGTGTCAAAGAGGCACTAAATTGCACAAAAAATTATTGAAACCATGTTAAGTATACTTCAGTTTTTCCACTAGTTTTGATGGATCTAGATCAATATATTCTTCATCATTAGAGAGTTTCTTTGTGTTAGTTGAGAAATAAATTTTGTATAATTTTCATTTCTTTATTAAAATCTAATAGTTTTGTTACATAAGTAAATGCGAGAGATAGTATATATGACTGACATCGTGTACCTGCATTCATAATTCTCAATTTTGATAATTGAATCAAAGATAAAGAAAATAAAAAGATCAAACATAAAACTTGTAAACTTTATCACGACGTGTCGATAGCAATTGTGTTTTTCAGAATCTACAAGACAATTTTCAAAGTAGATCGTCTTCAAAATGTACTCAACCCTTGCTTGGCTTAACTAAAAAGTTGATAAAAAATTTAATAAAAATCAACAAATAATTTTAACAACATATTTTATTAATCTACAATTTTTTTTTTTTTAACTTTTTAATGGCACGTTCATCAACTTTTATCAAATTTATATTTAAAAAAAATGATTTTCAGCAAAAGCAAACTGGGACTTAGGTTGAATTTCTCCATTCATAAAATATTTTCAAAGAAAGGATATTGTTGATTAATTTGTTGAGGTTCTCCATCATATGAAAATAATAAAATAAATAACAAGACAAATCTTGTATTGGTATACTTCATTTTCCATTATCCCATGTTGATTCCATTAAATTTGGGTGATATACCGTGACAGTGATTATAATCCGAGTCACATGTCACAACCAGCCTTAATTCTGGACATTTCCAACGGGACCATTAATTAGCCTGTCACACCGCACCACTGACTCGTTTGGGGTGGAGAGTCAAAATCTACATTATTATTATTTTTTATTTACACAAAAATTGAGTTATATTGGACTTGAGACACGGTTAAACTCGACTGTTCCTAACTTGTGATGCATCCAAGTTGAATGCTAGTTGTGTGGTAATAGGTCCATTCGTTCATTATTCAGTAAAATTGTGATGCACTTTAACGTATTAGATAATAAAATGGATAGTTCATTGTCACCTAATTAGTTTTGCATTTCCGTTAATGATAAATAACATTATTCGTCCAAGTTTGGTAAAGGCTTAAAATAAGTATATATGTTTAAATGCATGTTTGGATTGGCTTGACTTCTAAATAAATAAAAATAAATGATTGAGATTTTAAGTGTCCTGAAGTTATGTGGCTAATAAGTATTAGTTGAACAGTCGTCAATCCTAAAAAATATTTGCTAGGTTGTATAACGATATAATTGTCATACAAAAATATTTTATAATAAACAAATTGTGAATTTTTTTTTATTTCATTTATTTAACGCTGAGCATACAAATTAAAGTGCATACGATCATTTGTGATAATATAAATTGGGTGTTTACGTTGAGAAGTACATTTTAACACAATTTATATTTTGATTATAAATAATTCGTCCACAATCAATGTATAAATATTTGATTTAGATTTACTATTGGTGTTCCCTATTTATCCTTATCGCAGAAATAGTTAAACGTGACTACAACACTTAGAGTATGTTAAATGAACCACGTGTCGAGTTTAATTCTATGGCATGATCATTTAAAGAATTAAATTCCACTTGATCATTATATATTTCATCTAAATTCCCTCACGTGGTTGTGTATATCTTCTAGTGAAATGGTTATTTGATTCACCGGTGGACGTGTGCGTACACGTGGGCAAATTTTTAAGGCAAAAAGAAATTTTTTAGAGAATTTTTTCCCAAGTATCAATCCAATAATTTTTTTTTGGTTCCCAGGCTCCGCCCGTATCGATGATTGCGAACAATTTAATTGCTCAAACATTTCGATGAATTGGGAGATTGAGAATGAGTGGAGTAGAGAATACGGATTTGTGTTGAAAATCGTAGCACTGAAAAATAAGTAAAGTGACTACATTGTATTATGTTAAAACGATTAAAATTTGAGCTCATTGTTTAGCGATGACTAGATTTCGACATTTTGGATTTATTAGAAGGGTAAAATGGACATTCATGCCCATACATAATTATCAGTGCATATACGGCTAATCACAAGAAAATGTTACAATTATACATTACTGGCATGATCTTATATTTTTCGAGAGTACAACTTTTCACCTTTAATAATAATAAAAAAAAAAAACGACTAATAATTAAATTATGTTGTTTATGTTAAATTAAATATGGTTTAATTATTAGAGTTTGGATGATATTTGTCCAATCAGGTTCACGTGATAGCTCTATAGAACAATGACTTAATTGTAATTACTATAAAGGTTTTGGAGTTAATTATAATTAATATAAAAATTATAAAATTAATCGAATTTATAAATGAGGTGTTAGGACTGCACTTTAATTAAAAATGTTTTAGACTAATTGGTTATACATTTTAATTAAAACTCCTATTTTGGTTTCAATTGTGGTCCCTATTAAGATTTTTATATGGGATTCTTATTATACAAGGATTGAAACTCCTTTATCTCTGTATATAGAGATTAGATGGAACAAAAAAAATCCATGACACAATAATTTTCCGGTCTCCGAATTTTGAGAGAAAAAGTGAGATTTTTTTTTCTTTTTTAACTGTTAATTACTAAAATTAGTTTATTGATTTAATTAAAATGTGCCCACTCGTAGGTTTAATCTTGATTTTGGAGAATACCGTAAAAGACTCGAATGTTGGAAGAATCAAATTCTTGGAACTAAAAGTTGAAAGTCCGTGATCCAAAATGTTGAAAGTTTGTGATTCAGATCATTTCAAGAATTGATTTATCGTTTTTGGGTAAATTCTTAATCGAAATATTTTGATTTTTCGAATATTTTTTGTTCTGCTTTCATATTTTTAAGTACCAGTTTTGAAAGTAATTTGAAAACCAAAGAGGACCAATCCGTTTTAACCGGAAAACTGGAACTGATATTAAAAAAGAGCCAAAAAAAAAAAAAACAAGAACTAGATCATTGCACTAAACCCAAGTAGTTCACCTCAAAATTTTCGTTTTCCATCTTTTCTTTTTTGTTAATCACTGATTCACCGTTTCGAAAACGATTTAACCATTTGACGTTTAATCCTTTCGAAACCACATCGGACATATTTTTCAAATATATAATTTTTTATTTATTAAAATTTATAAATTAATTCATAAATTCAATTAAAAAATATTAATTTTAACTACATATTTTAGCAGTTAACTCACATATTTTAGTAGTTAACGCAGTGCCGATAAATTTGCTGGCACTCCTTTTTGGTACGTTGAAAGGGGATGGTCGCTTCCAACAAAATAGCATCGGTGGCTTCTGTTTTGGCGTGGTTTTTAGGTAACCAAATCAAATGACAAGAGTTGCCGAATGGAATATCCTCTCATTAATTTATTTTGACCATACTAAAAGCGAAAACCAAATTACCAGAGTCCACGAATACAGCCAAATATCTGTGTTTGGAACTCATTTATGCATTGAATCTGTGTAGAAAAGGGCCTTCAAATTTTTAGTTTACAAGTTGAATTCTTTATCAAACAGGTATCAACGGAGAGATTCCATTCTATATACAGATTCAAGAAAGGGAGAGACCGCTTTATTTGGTAGAAAGTGTTGGAAATGGGTCAACTTTAAGTTCAAATTTGAGTGGGACTCGTACATCGATTTT
>CAIGRP010091933.1:0-15324 GCA_903798385.1 Fraxinus cuspidata | reverse complement strand
ATGCAGTTGTCTAAGTACAGTTACAGAGTAGGGTTGTATTTTTTTTTAGTATTTTGGGTTGTATTGAATTATATTTTCATATGTATATACTTTTTACGTTTTAGTGTCTTTACATATGTATCAAATTATATTTTCGGCTATTATGATCGTTGATTGTCAACGGTCATCGATCACCAGTCAACAGTCTCTACCCCTAGCTGAACTACAATGCTAAATTCACCCCTGATTAGGTTTAACGATCAATTTCACCATCTTTGTCTTCTTCAAGCTCCCGCTTCTCACTGATCTTTCTCGTTTGACCGTCAACTTAAGCTAAGACGTGATCAACTCATCAACTATTTTAGAGGGACCCAGATGTCCCCGTTGAAAGACTCCTAAGGTGGACCAAGCCCGTCTCTCAAAACCGAACCCAATCGCCCTCTTAAAAATAATTTCTATCTAATCTCCACTTTTACGTTTTAGTGTATTTACATATGTATCAAATTATATTTTCGGCTATTATGATCGTTGATTGTCAACGGTCATCGATCACCGGTCAATAGTCTCTACCCCTAGCTGAACTACAATGCTAAATTCGCCCCTGATTAGGTTTAACGATCAATTTGACCATCTTTATCTTCTTCAAGCTCCCGCTTCTCACCGATCTTTCTCGTCTGACCGTCAACTTAAGCTAAGACGTGATCAACTCATCAACCATTTTAGAGGGACCTAGATGTCCCCGTTGAAAGGCTCCTAAGGTGGACCAAGCCCGTCTCTCAAAACCCAACCCGATCCCCCTCTTGAAAATAATTTCTATCTAATCTCCACGTCTTGGACGAACCCATCACATTTCGTCACGTGTCTCTCCACGCCCAAGGACCTTCCACTTGTGTCCTCATTGCATTTAAGGTAAATTTTAAGATCCATTTGTATATTAGAAGTGACGTGTCTATCAAATATAATACTGCAGCACATGTATTATAGAGATTTCGTTCGTGCATACAAAACTTCATTTCGTTTATTTTATATCATTATTCACTTTGATTTTCAACAACAATTTCTGCCATGGAGATGTCAATCCCAATAATCTGTTTTCAAAACTATATATAAGCATATTGTTGCCTTTATACAATGGTGCGTGCATATAACTCATTCTATCGATGCATCTCTATTATGCATCAACAACATCAAATGCCTTCTCTTTGCCAAGTACATGATCAACAGTGGTATTATTCACCGGAGAATTTGTCCCGTTTTCTTCAGTAGTTGAAGCTGATGTTGCACTTGAAGCAGCTTTCGTGTTCGATGGCTGATCAGTTTCCCGTGGAGGTGAACTGGCTGGGGATCTGACTTCTCGCCTTTCAACTTTGTTGACAAAGGCCTTTGACTGAGTTACCATATAATTAAGCCACAGCAATAGTTCCAGGATATGAGCTTCTGTCTTCTGCCTGTCAGCATGGTGGAGTGTTTCGATTGGCATAATATCAATTGGCCCAACTGACTTGCGATTCAAATCTGACCTGTATTCACGAAAACCACTTAACATCTACTTTAAATCGTATATCGAATAACAAGATTCATCTTACAAACATGTCATATACTCACCCAGTATTTCCCCACTCTCCAACCCAACCGAATCCGTGATGGGCCCTTCTCAAGTAAAAGCAAACAGGAACATATTTAACAGAAGTCTTTCGCGATAGATACAGGTAAAAAAAGGAAATCTTTGAATTCTTACTTAGCTGTGTTCGTGGCAACAGGAACAAACCATTGTAATGTTTTTTCCATCACTTCTTGGATCTCTGTCACAGTGAGCTGTATAGGATAAGCAAGAATTACATTAAAAGCATCAAAAACTCGAACCAACAGATTAGTTAGAGAAAGTATCACGAAAAGCATCAATGGGAGCCTGGAAATTTTAGTGTATAAGGTAACAGAAAATACCTCCTTCTGGAAATCGAAAGAGTGCAGTTTGGATTTTAACGGAGATTTTAAACTTGGTGGCAAGCTTTGGTATAATGTATCTCTAGCGTTTGGAGGCATGGAACTTGGACGGGCTACCTAATCACAGGAAAAGCATGCTCATTCAAATTCAGATAACAAATGATGAAAATAAAAATTTGTCACAAATGGAAAAAGGGTCCAACATGATACAAATTGTACAGGCCATTGCTTTGAGAATGATTTTTTCATGACTTCGACGGAAAGAGAACACTTGCAGAGACAGAGTAATTCAACAAAGGTTTTGTCAACAGTGACAAGATAATATAAAGATATACAGGTAGAGTTTGGCATAACTTCTGAATTAAAAAGTCTGCCTTACGGATGAACTTTGCAATATGGGCTTTACAAGAAGTGCTTCTGTCACAAAATTCTACGAAATTGAAATAATTGCTCATTGCATCTAATGGGAAGTGAAAATTCAAAATCCCTTATTGTTCACTTTTTTCCAAATAGATTCTCAAAATGACTTCTCCTAGAAATCTACACATAATTCAAATTAAATGTTTTCTAGAGGACTGGTTGCAAACCACCCTTGAGACGTGCCGATCATAATGCCACGCGTCATAAATAATGCATTTATTCATGTGAAATTTATATGCCTTTCTATTGAACTACTTGATTTTAAAGTTTATGATGTTAGGTAAGTCCGCATTTATCTCATTTCAACCTTACACGTGCACAATTTTTAATAAATGTGAAGTTGCAAGACTTGAGGATAGCACCTTTGCTTACTCTAATATTATATTGAATCATGTGATCTTTAAGCTTAAGCTATTAGATAAGACCACACGATATCATTTAAATCTTATCTTCAATACTTGCCTTTGGAGCGGTTGAGTTGAATGAGTAACCATAAGAGCGCAAAAACACATGATAACCCTTTTTTCTTCAACACTTTTCTTTGGAATAGTTGAGATATGAGTAACCATAAGAGCACAAAAACACATGATAACCTTTTTTCTAAAACTATTTCTGAATCCAAAATTTTCAATAACAATTGACAATTTGATCAAAGTTGAGTTGAGCATTTGCAATATTTGCCACACTGTTCCATCATAAACATTAAGTTAGAATACCAACAGTAACAATTCTGGTATAAAGAAATCCCACAAAATACATGAACTTAGAACACCTAAGAACTTTCTAACACAAAGAACACTATAAGCCAGCCAGTGCCATCTTTTTGGACCTAACCACAACCTCTTTGAAGTATACTGATGACATGACTAGACATGGCACGAGGAATTTTAGTCATATTAGGAAATATTGATCATTGATAATCAATTCGAGATAAAAGTCTAAACACAAAATCATCACCAGGAGGAACGTGATCAAATCATAAGTAATTTAAGTATCAGCTAGTGAAGAGTGATATACTTACAATTGAGTCAATCTGGAGAATGATATTAGCATAATGTAAAGAAAGCCCAGCAGGCCCCAACCTTTGTGTATTGTTCGTGGATCCTTTTTCGGCCAATTCACCAACTGCTGGTCATCCACAGATAATTTAACCCAAACAAAGAGAACAAGAAAAATATTTAATTGATAAAAATATGCACATTCCAAAAAAAGAAGTCCAGATGGATATATTGTAGAAGTATGATTTACACAATTTGTTAGAGTTCTCTGAGAAATGAACATGAAGACGGAAACTCTTATAATATACACTGTTTTTGAATACTCAAAAGATTTTCAGTGCTAAGTAGCGAAGGTAGAGTTTAACGCAGTAAAGAACAGGTTGCTTCACATGAGTATTGCATGGATTTCCTTATTATTATTATTATTATTATTATTATTTTGAGATTATAAAAAACAATCATTTTAGCTGCTTTTCAGACACATAACAATATCACAGTTGCTTTAGAAGATTTAAACATACCTGGACTGCCAAAGATATTATTTATCTCCTGATTCAAGAATAAGACAATATCCACAAGCTTCTCCATAACCTGTAACCCAGCATTAATATTGGAGTCAAATAAGACATTATCAGGGGTGAAATTCTATGAATTACAATCTTCTGGGCCGTGATGTTATGGTTTTCAAAACGCTCTGGTTTTGAAAAGACACAAACTATCAAACACCATGTCGTTCTGAAACCTTCGCTCGTCAACACCATTTTGGTCAAGCCCACTCAAAGCTATTAATGAGTTAAATTATATGCCTGGACAGACTTTATAGAGGGGAGCATATAGCATTAAATAAGTCTCTACTAGAGAGGTGAACAGAGATTCTCCTTAATTGGTGGTGTTATCAGTTTAGCTAGTTAATAAGCAAAGGAATAGAATAGCTACCTCTTCTAAACTTCTGGACCACAACGACTTTTTCTTTAAATTTTTTACTAGTTTCTTTTGGCTTTTCAATTCAGCTGCCAAAACAGCTAGGACGTCCTTGTCTCCTATAATGAAAGACATCAAAAAAATAGACGATCATTCAATCTTACTATTATATCCTTGATAGCATTACATTTTGAACAGTATGTATTAATATGGAAAGAAAGCATTGCACGAACTATGATTTACCGTCATTTAAATATATGAAGCTTAAAAAAATTTACCCAAGTACATAGCACTGATATAAGATTATCATCATCTGAAAGCTTGATCACAAACTAAGGAATACAGAAGAAATAGCTTTTGAGTGGGAGAAGCCAAAAATCATCTGACTATACAATGAATCTAACGGATTCTTAGCGTTATAACACACATCCCAGATCATATAAATAGTGGGACTAATGAAAGGGAAGAAAAAACCTTGGCCATAAGAAGAAATTATGGCAGGGAAGATCCAGCAGCAGATAAAGCGCATAAGGGCTGTCAATACTTAAATAGCCTAAGATCGACTGTTTTTCAATACAAGAACTTCTAATTATGCCAAGATATTCGATACAAAGTATTCTCAGCAGATCCAATTGAAGAAGAAAAAACTAACAAAATCAAGTGGCAAACTTGGCCATAGCAAGCGATGAGAAAGTGATATCAAGTAGCAGACAAAGCTCATCAGTTTTATCAATATTCTGATAGCCTAATATTGACTGTTTGATGTTACAAGAACATCTAAACGTGCAAAGATATCTGGTACAACGCATTCTCCACTTACCTTACTGAAGAAGAAAAAATCAACAAAACCCGGTGAACTGCTCTTCATTGATGGTAGGGATTTCATATTAAGTGCTAGAATATAAGTCAGCATAACTAGTATTGATAGGAATAAATTTTTGTCACAAAGAAATACCTAGACACATTTTTCATTCTAGGTGACTCAGGGAGATGGACAACTTCCTTTTTGAACACAGCTATCTTTCTTAGGCCCTGCTTGTTTCCGATTTAAAGCAAAATTTGTACCGTTGCTACAGTGTTATAGCCACACTATTTGACTTTTTTGTGTCATAGTGGGCCCCACAATTTTGAAAAAAAAGGGTCAAAAAAAGCACTTTCTTGTTGAAATAATTGGAAACAAACAGGAGCTTAATGAGCAAACACAGATGGTGCTAGGAGCTTATCTATGCATACATTCAATATTTGGTCATATGGACTTAGAGTGACATAGTAAAATTGAAAATAAACTGACGAAGCAACGGGGCTTGCAATCACAATTCATCGCTCTATATATTTAATTAGAAAATCTTTTGTAGAAAACAACATGCAAAAGGAATGCGAGTAAGAGAATTAAGTGGTCACCTCTTTGAATGACACTTAATCTAATCTCTTCAATACGCTTAAGTTGATAATCTTGCTCAAATGTGTCCAATGCATGCAACTCTTGATATAGTTCCTGTAGTCCAAAGAAGTAGATTTTTTTTCTTTAGTTTTCACAAACAAAGACTATTAATCACCGTTAAACAGGAATTCTTTGTTGCGTAATAGCACAGAAACTTGCAAAAATAAACACAGCTCACTTTACATGTACAGTGATCCTGTCGGCAATCTCAAAGCAATAGTTATAAGACACATTAATTTTGAAATATAGAATGGCACTATGGGAATAAAAGGAGCAACTGGCCTTTGGAAAAAAAGAATTGGCAGTGATCTTGAAGAGAGATTTAATGAGTTTCATTCTTATCAAAATATTATCGATGACAAAAATTATACTAAAGAACTAGTGGTAACAGAACAATAATAATAACAGCATCAAAACAATTTTCATGATGAAAAAGCCAAGCTCTAAAGAGAGTGAGTAAAAATTATCATAACATTGATTGTGACAAAGAGGTAATACTAACAGCTGTTAGTTGAACTAAGATCATCAGTTGCTCCATCACTGATTCTGCCGTCTCCCTTAACTGATTCTGTGGGGTACGATCTCTACTACGTCTGTAAAACAAAAATTAGCATCCAGCAAGTGAAAACCCAACATGACATCCCATACAAACACGGGTTAAACACTTAGTTCGTCCCTGAACTTATAGGTGTGCTTGGAAATGGTCCCTGAACTTTAAATATTAATATTTAGTTACTAGACTTTTGACTGTTTGCTCCGTTAGACACTGAAATGGATTCTGTCTTCTATGGATAACTTAGTGCTGAGATAACATTGATTCCAAATGTCAAGTGTACGAACAATCCTCCAACAAGGTAAAATCACTAAGATCAGTTAAAAGATCTCATCTGTTTGGATTTTTTTAAATCAATTCAACGTGACTAAACCAAGCTGAAAAGAGAGTAGGACATTTAAGGTCACACGGTCATGCCACATAAGCATGCCACTGAGGATCTTTACTAAGTTTAGGGACGAACCAAGTTTTTCACTCTACGAACACTGATGAATTATAAAGATTCACTAAGTTACTTCTCAAAAAAACGATCCAAGTCATGCCACTGAGGATCTTTACATCGATTTCCAAAACGAACTACTTCTCCTGAGAAAACTTTGAGCTCCTCCCTGTGTACCACACTCACATAAATCACATATTCATTGTTTAGAAAGGAATGGGTAAAAATTAAAAATCCGTACTATGAAAGTTAAAGCGGTAGACATGGCGAGGAAAGAAGTGTCTCTCCTCATTACCAACCTCTTGTCTGCTGCAACAATCCTTAAAAGTTCATCCATGTCTTCTGATATTAACTGTCGCACGCCTTCTGCAGGAAGCACCACTTCTTTCAGTTGCCGTATACTTCGTCTTGAAAGTGATTGCATAAGACTGGATCCCTTAACAATTGTGTTGGCAATCTCAAATGCTAGAATTGAAAGTTCACCGTTTTTGTTTGCTGCTCCGGAAGCAAATGCAGTGTTTAAAACTCCAGCAGCCCTTTCAAGTCCAGCACTGCCAGCTTTTCCCAAGAGTGAACCCACTTCCGAAACCTGCATTAATTTTAGTCCTGATACGGTTAAAAGCTGTAGTGCAGTCAGGGTGTTTCATCAGCTGGGTCATTATTAAATTTATTGTTCCTCTCTATTAGTTGTTCATAGCAAAACTGTTCGTCGTAGTGTAATTCTTGGATATTGTGTCAACACCAACTCATTTAAAGATGTTTATGGTATTAATTTCGTAATAACATATATCCAAGCTATCATTTCGTAGAAAACCAAGAAATAAGTTTCTATGAAGAAATTGTAACAGCATCACAAGTCACAGCAGAATGTTTTGTACTTGTACAATAAAGTCTTTGCAGATATAAAATAAAAACACAAATTCACTTTCAGTTGTATATCATTCCCTTAAAAGTATGACGAAATTATTACCCCTTGGACTCTTTGTTGTTGATATACTTTTCATTTCTGGAAGTCCCAAAATAAGAGCTTGTTAGAAAGCCCAACAACTTGTACCACAGTCATCCATTATGCCCAACAATTTGTACCACAGTCATCCATTATAACCTAACAATATTACAAAGTAGGGAAGGAGAACCAATCACTATTATTTTGACTCTCTCTCTCTCTCTCTCTCTCCCTCCCTTCCTCACTCTCCATCATATGATTCAGTAGAGTGAAAATAGGAAAAAGAAATTTGAGTGTCACTATCAGGACACTATGCTTAAAACATGAATATAAATCTCTCTCTACCTCCCATCCTCCCTCCCTCTCTCTATCATATGATTCAGTAGAGTAATAAGGAAAAAGAAAATTTGAGTGTCACTATCAGGACACTACGCATAAAATATGTTTATAAAATCCGTCTCTAATTATTGGACGAGGGAGTAAGAATGTAACAATTGAATTAGCCTAGAAGACACATGAGAGATATACTATGACATTTCATTTTTTTCCAGATTTTTAGTGGGCCCAAAATGCCATTGATCAATTTTCTTATGTCTATTCAACATATAGTCAACTGTATTTTCCAATTTCCATAAAGTCTACACCCAGTGCAAAAATGTGTGGTTCTGCACAAGCACAATAGCATAATCTGATCGGTGAAGTAAGCATTCCATAGTTCATTATCTGCTGAAAGTGAAAGATTGGAATAAGTTCACAACACAGCCATAAATGAGTATGCCAAAGATGGTAAGTAAATCTGCTACAGCCTACATGTATTAGCTCTAAAAAAATGAAATGATCCTAAGCTCCAAGAATGGGTGCATCCATGAAGATCTTTAATTCATCATAAACAAAAGCAGAAATTCATTATTTTGGTTTTACATTACAGAGGAATTGAATATATGCGCATCACACTTACCCTCATTCATGTAAAATGTCATCTCGCGTGCATTAAGTTTCTAAAGCCAAAGGTGCTATATATAGCCAGGTAAAATGTGATCCTATTGTAACAACTTCGTTTTCAAACTCATCACTTTCCATTAATATAAAACCTCCAATCATTCTCTATATTTCACATTTACCACTCACCTGTTAGATTCCATATTGCTCAAGGTTTCCTAACATTCCCATAAGGGGCCATGCTGATTTGGACCATATTTTCTTACAACTAATAACAAACCACGTTCTTCTCTCCTCTCTCATATAAGCTAAGTCAATGAACAATAACCAGAGAAAAAGAATTTCATTCTTGTACAACAAATCATATTGGCACAAATAATAAGATGAGCTCGTGATTCACCAAATTACTATGTTCAATGTTATAACAAACATAACGTATCCCCAAACACAATTCCAAATGTTCATGTTTGTTCATAGCTCAAAGTAATGCTATACACTTAACTGACTTCAACTCTCGAATTTGTGTCATATACTGCTACTCGTGCTCAAGAATATACCAACTACTACAAATAGCATACTAGAGATCCCCAATCAAAACTCGACCAGAACATGGCAAACAATTCAATCATATTAATAACTCTGCAGTCATAAGGGCGTGCATAAAATGATATGAGGTCAAACTTGATCTCATGTTCTAGCACCTATCCAGTGGACACAACTCCTAATACCTAAAGATTAAAGTACATCACTCTCCATTGAACACTAAATTATAAAAATAAAATTGTCCCTCTACGCGAGCTTAAGCTTTGGATGACTAAATTTAAACAAAGTCCCCTGTAAGCTTTTATATGAGGATGATTCAACAATCTCAACTTCAACGCTAGTAGGTAAAAGAGAGGTGTTTGTTACATACTTTTGCGACCCTCATCGATCTTGATCTCCGCGAAGGACTCCTCCGGTACCGCGGGATCCCATCATAAAATTCATCATCACTGACACTTGAATACCGAGATGACAATCTTGGAGATTCTTTAGCCACTTGATTTTCCACAGTCTCTTTCACTGTCGGCGAAGTCATCACAATTTCACTAGCATCCACCTGCACCTGCTGCCTCTCATAATACTGCTTTTCTGGGGCCGTGCCTCTCAGAGCATAAGGGTTTGGTGTTGTGGGCGACTTTGAACACAGCCCTCCCATTCTAATTTGTAATTTTCTGCTCAAAAACCCATCAAAATTAACATCATATAATCGTCAAATTGTACACCAACATACATAGGAAACACAAAACTCACCAATGAATGCTTAAAGAGGTGAATTTTGGGTTGATGGGTTTACTGATTTTGTTGTTGAAAGATAAATGTGAACAGTCTAGCCGCCAGCCAAAACATGATATCAGTATTCCTAAGAAAAATCTTTATAGAAATAGAAGTAATAGTGCATGGAAATTATAGTTATAATTAATAACAACAATTGCTACAATAATCTATGCTGTAGTTGTATGGTGAAAGAAGAAGATGAACATAATTGATTATTAAAAAAAAAAATTTTACTTTTTAGTTTTTACTCAAATTTTGTTTGGTGAGTGAAAGTGGTCAAAGCAGAGGAAGGAGGGTGGCTAGAACAAATTGCTGAACTACCCAACCGGTTTGACTTAGAAACGGACAACTTTTCAAATTGGAACCTTCTGAAATAATAATGCTATCCTGCTTTTTTGCATCCAATTTCACACTATCGTTTTTATAATTTAGTTAATGTTTTTTTTTTTTTAACCACTTCATCCATTGGAATGATACGGAAATTCATTAACACCATTTTTGATACTCATTCTACTAAAATATATTTTTCTCTCTCTTATTTTCAATCACACATTTTTCAATAAATAATATTACAAGTAAATTAAAAAAAAATTCATTATTTTTAACCACACATTTTCCATCAAAACACTAATTACAATGCATTCTTAAGAGAATAATGTGGCTCAAATAGGGTGTTAATTAATTTTAAATTATTAAAATTTGAATTTACAGTTTGTTGGGAAAATTGCACAATTCAACGTCTTAAAATAAGAATTTGAGTACTCAACTTTTCATTATAGTTGCTCAACCAAAATTGTTTGGATCTTTGACAAATTTCGTGGTATATAACATGAAAACATGCGTCAACTCAAATGCCTCATACACTCATTCAAGTTTAAAAGTTAAATCTACCTTCACAAAATTGAGCATTCGAGCATATGTTGATTTAACATACAATTTTCAGAGTTGATTCTGAAGTCAAAAGCTAAGGGGTTTTTTTTCTTTTGTTTCAGTTTTGAGTTTTGAATTTATTTTGTATTTTGTGTTTTGAGTGTTCATTTTGAGATTTTTAAAAATGTATTCTTTTTTGGCATTTTGAAAATTTGTTTTGAAAACGCCCAAAACGCGTTTTGAAAATTTTGACTTGATTATAACTTAAAACACCCAAAATGACAAATTTATCGTTTTGGGTTTTCTTTACAAATTTTTAACTTATTTTTAAAAACGCGTTTTCGAAAATGAGAAAGAGAACGTGTTTTCACTGTTTTGAAAAATCGAAAACAGAAAACAGTTTGAAAATGATAAAGAGAACATGGTGTAAATCATTCTTGAAGATCGATTTGTTATTGGAAGACAAGTGCCACTTAATTTAAGAGAGTTATTTGACACAATTATTGTTAGTTTAGCTTTTGAATCTGAAACTTTTAATCGTTGATTTTTTTTTTTTAAAAAAAGAGTTACAAATAAAATGTCGTTATATTTTGCAACACAAGTACAAAAGTGTTTTTTAACTTTTTGACTTGAAAATAATACATATTTATTTGACTGTACATTAATTTTTTTTATCATATATCTCACATTTTTTCAAAAACTAATTGTTGACACGTGCGTTGCACGAATTTTATATTTGTTGTATTTTTATCGGTGCAGAAATTTTTTAAAAAAAAAGTAGTGTAAGATTTATTGGATTATTCAGGAGTTTTGGAAGTGTATTATTGCCTCGCTAATGTTCCATCTAATAAGGTGATTATTTCAAAAGCTGATATTACTGTACAAAAAACTCACCAAAAATAAATTGAAAACATTACGTGTATGTAGAATATGGCAGTACATGATAATAGAAACGCTTGACATACATAAAGATTGCAAGTTTACAAGAGTAAAAAATATTTGATTCATTAAATAATAAAACATGCATCGAAAAATGAAACACACATTTTGCAGTCATAAGTTTAAAATAGAAGACGTCTTGAAGTTTTTCATGCATCATTTTAGCCACCATACATAAGTATGTACTTTATTACATCATAATTCATTACATAATAACCATTATTAGTGTTATTGACTGCTGAGAATGTGACTGTTGAAGTTAAAAACAACACGCCTAGCGCAGTCAAATCATTAAATTCTATCCAAGATCGCTATAGATGTAGATTATAAATAATAATAATAATAAACTAAATAAACAATTAACATGAAAGTATCATCAACTCACAAGGTAAAAATACAATAATAAACATTCATATGACCTCAATACACATAGTTATATTGAAACCCTAAAACAATTAACAACACCTCAATCAACAAATCAAGGAACCATGATGATTTTCCAGTAGACACTTGAGAGCGTTCGTCTTTAAACACAATGTTGTGAGTAGTCATGGAAGCACTGCACCTAACATATAATTAAACAAAAATAACTAAAAGTAAACAATTGCAATTGTTAAGTTGCCACTTATTTATCTATCTTCTTTAAAAGATACCCAATAGTTTTCTCATGTTAGATTGTGAAAGCTAGTTCACTGAAAAGTACATAATCACTATCAGTTAATCTCATCAAATTTCCATCAAAAGGATCTAAAGGGTTAAAAAGGTTACTTGGTCACAATCCTACATTATGGTAGCTCTATCTAGTATTTTTTGGATCGCATCCCATTCATGCCATGCATGTCGAATGATGTAAAAAGAGAATCAAATGCCTACATGAAGGAAATGAATGAATATATGAAGACCACAAAACTAAGAAAGGCGTACACACACACACATAGGACCAAAAAGAAAGAAACGGAAGTAAGGCTAAACAAACATGACCATACCTCTTCTGAATCAATTAGCATCCAATTGCCATCGGGTGATTCAACAAAGATTCTGCCAAAACTAGTGTCTTGGCTAGAAGAAAAGACAACATAACGCATTTGGTTTCACATTCTTCAAAATTATTTCTCAAAACAAAAATCTGAAAAACATGTTTGCTTTGAAATTTTTAGAAATTGTTTTATGACACTTTAATTTGATTATTCAATAAAATAGAACAATTTTGTTCTAATATATTATTAAGTAATATATACATTTTAAAAGTTGGGGAATCTTACAATATTTTTTTGTTACAAGAATATAATAAAACACTTGCGAATATATTATACCGACGAGCTCAAAAATTCATCTTAGCATTACTACATACACTTGCAAATATATTACATTGAGAAACAAAATATTTCAACTTGGCATTTCTACAAGCACCTTAAATTTGTTCAAAAAGTCTAAAATAACCCAAAATAGGGCCCACTGAAAAGAAACCATTGATTTAGCTTCAACTCCTTATCGACATAAAAACGATGAACATCCATTGAAGAGGAAATGCATAACAAATTTGTAAAATTTGCATTTTTTTTTCCAAGTTCCTCATTTGTAGGATTTGCACAATAAACAGACAATCACTAACCTTGATTGCGTATGAACTAGATGATCTAACCAAGAAAAGTAATTGCAATTGTATCAATTCACATCTCCATGGAATTATCGACTGGATTTGCCCTCGTTCCATGAAATTTTGCCCTTGTTCCATGAAATTTTGAAGATGCCCGCAATAACACCTTGTTACTTCATCATGTACATTTGTGAAGTTTACATCCATTTTTGTTCAAATCATATAGACCCAAGTATGGTTTTGGATGAAATCTCAAGGATTCGGGCTTCGATATACTTTGAGGATCTTGGGATAAATGTACTTTCAATGTGAAAATACCTAAGAAAAATAGTGTGATTTCATCTAATTTTTTGTTCAAATCACAAGGATAGAAATTGATTTAGGATGTATATTATAAGTTATTTTACGTTATAAATTTAATCTTATTTTCAATAATACATTTTCAAGAGTACCAAGCAAAGCTACTAATAAATGGTTAATCCATGATCCATAAGCAATTTTGTGGTTACATAAGAAATACTGAAAAATTAATTCAAAAGCAAACAAGGATGAATGAATGTACAAAAGTCACCAGATAAGAATCTTCCAATTGCGTAAACAAGTTTAAAACTTCCTTCACTAATTGTAACTTGTGCTTTCATCAATCCTTACAAAACATGAAAAATCAAAGAAGATATGCCAAACCTCACAATATCACGTTCTCTAGGACAATCTGACACAACCCAATGGAGCGGATGTTGGGCATTCACTAAGCTTAACACAATTTCATTCTGTAAATAAAAAAAAAGTTGAAGTTTTAACATGTTGACATCATCAAGCAATAACATAAGAAACATAAGTTCTGGAATGAAGAAAATCGATTTGCATGTTTGAAAACTAAGTAATAAATCTAATACAGAACCAGGAAATGGAAAGTGAGCCATCATTAATTGGAACTTATTTGTTGAAGTTTTTATTCCCATGTTAAAGTGAGCATTAGTTTGCATGCTAAAGTTTTTATTCCCACGTTAACTATACGAGCTAATCAGTTTACAATCAATACTAATTTTAATCAAAACCATACATCTAGATAGAAAAAAGTAAATGCCAATCCCTTTTTACACTAAAAATTTAAGGAGCTAATCCCTCTTTTCTAGTGTTTTCAAAGTGCTAATTGAACGAAAATTGTCAAAACCACGAATTGTTAATCGTTACAGCAATATTGAAAATTACAAGGAGCTCATATGAGAATTTATATTTGAATCTGAATTATAAGTCAGATCAAGAAAATAATGTACGCTCGTATGAAAATTCAAACACATCTATACATGGAATACAACCCATAATTTATCATATCCTTCTTAATACAAAGAAATGAATAGCTAAATTATATATAAAAAAAAAGTCTCAAAAATTGATGGTAATTGTTAGCACTGAAAAAAAAAAAAAAAAAATTCACCGCTACGCGGAGATTTTTTTTTTTTTTTAAACAGTACTAACAATTAAGATGTCTGAAACCAATTTTCAAGATAAAATCAAAATTTTCAAAATAGAAAGACAAATCAAATTATTCAAACTCCAATACGTTATTTTTTATAGCAGACTGAGAAAAAACTATGAGAAAAAACTATGGAAATGGATTAAAATTAATATTTTAATTAAATTATCNATCAAAATTTTCAAAATAGAAAGACAAATCAAATTATTCAAACTCCAATACGTTATTTTTTATAGCAGACTGAGAAAAAACTATGGAAATGGATTAAAATTAATATTTTAATTAGATTATCATGGCAATTATCCTAGGGGAAGTGAACTAGTGATTGATGTTGTTGCTCAGTGTCTTCGGTTGGGGATGTACAACCGTTCAGAAAAAGATAATTCTTGCTCGAATAATTGTATCCACCTTGAACAAGTAGAGAACAACTCTCTTCAAAGACTTTCTTCAGAATTTAGTTTTGCCTTCAATTAAGTTTTTTGCTAAATATTGCAACTTTAACAGGTAGAGTTTTGGTCATTCCCTAGATCGGCCTTTCTTTCCT
>CAIGRP010091909.1:0-13038 GCA_903798385.1 Fraxinus cuspidata | reverse complement strand
TATCCAGCATGCAGCCCCTAGTTTTCACCTTGCTGGGATGGTGGTTTTCTGCCACAGAAAACCACCCTGCAGTGCTGGGAAAATCTGTCCATGTGTGCTCCTTGCAGCCTGGTGTCCAGTCATGTCCTGGCTATGTCCCGGGTGCTGCCTACAATCTGCTTGTGATGCCTGCACACGTCCTGTCTGTGTCCAGTCGTGACCCGACCGTGTCCGGCCACGTCCCGATCGTGTCCGGCCACGTCCTGACGGTGTCCCTGTGTGCTGCCTGCACACCCGAATTTCGTGGACACGACCTGGATATGACACCCCGACCATGGACATGACCCTGCCNTGCACACCCGAATTTCGTGGACACGACCTGGATATGACACCCCGACCATGGACATGACCCTGCCACCGCGGACATCACATTGCCACCATGGACATCAGTTATCTCCCCACCAAATTAGGCGACGCCCTCATCGCCATGTACCGTTGAAGCTTAGACCTTATTAACCATAGGTCTATTTCATTCTTCCATTTCGTGCCATGACATCCCCGTGCCATGTTGGATCTTAAGGCATCACCTTGTGATCCGTAACATTAGTCTACCTAAGAGCGATTCAAACCATGTGAGTACCTTAGACAAAATTGTCAATTGAGTTTTTTCATGAACACTAGAAAAGCATAATAGAGCAAATGATCACCGAAGCAAATTCCGAAGGTTTGCTAATGGCATGATAGTTACCGGTACAATATCGTCAGTGATGTTGACATTCATTGACGGTATGAATATTGATTTGATTGAAATAGTATGTACAATTCATGTGAACGCATGCTATTATTCTGAGAATCTGGTATCAAGGAGTGCAATTCTTGACATGCATGGAGAAATTTTCTACCATGGAGGGTAAGAGCAATTCTTACCGCTCCAAAATGAAGATAGGTATATCCTTCTGATAACCAAACACCTGAAAGATGTGGGGGAATTTTCTAAGTAATAAAATGTTCCTTTTCAGTAGCAGAAATGAGATGTTGGTCAAATTTTGTGGCTTGAACATATTCTTTAACTTGCGATTTTTGAGGTGTTATGAGGCTTCTAATAGATTTAGAAAAAGATTGGCGATGTTTAGAATATACTAAATATGGATTTACAAGAGGAAGATTGGTAGGAATGATTTTATCATATTCATCTAAGTATGATATCTCGTAAAGATAATCCATCTTAGAAGTAATTGATTTTCTGAAAGAAGATGAAGATGAAGGGGTCATTATAGAAAGGTGGTTGGAGGAGGTGGATAGGTTACGAGCAAAAGGAGGAGTGGAATGATTTTTTGAGGACATTTGAGTGGACATGGAGTGAACATTTCCTTACTAGCAATCCTTCATTCTAATACTTAATCTTAAACAAGAACATGAAATCATTTGTTTAAAGTTATGACTCTGATACCAACTGGGGAGAGTTGCAACCCAGGCATTCGAGCTTACAAACCAACAGTCAATCCAAGGCTTCAGATACAGGGCCTGACTTTTAGGATCGCAAATCTTCTTGTAGGATCATCGTAGTCTGTAGCACAATTTCTGATGCTAAGAATTCTCAGAAGAGGCAATAGTAGAGTATACTCATGTAACTGCTCGGTTAGTTGATTAACATGACTTATCCAAGACTAATATTAGAATTCGGGATACTAGTGAGGAAACACAGAGAATTTAGAAACTCATGTTGTTTTGAAACTGGAGATTTTATTTCTATTTTTCGGTGATCTTACAATGAAGGAAGAATACTCCTTATATAGAGAAGGAGGCTCCTTCAATCTTCAAATACAATGGATACAATAATACGGACTCGTACAATAATTTTACAAACAAACTGACAACTTTTAAAAGCATATAGGATCGTGTACAATCGTGATAGAAACGGACAAAGACTTTTAACTGGGCAGTCATTCTTTTGATAAAGAGAGAATCTGCTTTTACAAATCTTTGATATAGGAAACAGTGCTTCATTAATTATTGTACAATACGACCTACAACTTATACAAAGTTACAAAATACTTTCACTAAACATGTTGATAATTTTTATAGGGTGCCAAGATTTGCTACACTTCCTGGTTCATCTGAATCTTCTGAATCTGACGGTTGCTTCCACCAATGCATATTTTCTAGCTTGTGCTTTTCTTCATAAAGTTGTTATAATTTCTCGAGATTTTCGGGATCATTGGGGTCCAAAAAGTAGGACCACGACTCTTGAGAATCTTGAAACTGAGACAGTGTTGGTTTTTGTTCCTATTGGCTTGAGCTTGAACCTTCTTGTGATATTTTCTCCTTGCCTTTGGGTGTTTTAGTTGTCAACTATGGATAGTCACTTCTAGTATAGAGTGTTTTGGTGAGAACATTTTCATTGACCATTTTCCATAGCTATTCCCTGAGTTACTAGCCTTCGGGGGTGTCTTCAGAGTATTTGGCCATTTGTCCTAAGCTTTGGATAGTTCTGCCAATTTACAACTTATTCCAAGAGTTGTCGAAGTAGTAATCATCAAGCGGATAGACTAAATAATAATAATAGTAAACATGGCTTAGACTATCCACATGAGATTTAATATCATGTTGGATTCTTTGAGCATATGACATTGGTAGAATTTCCCATGGCGCATCATATTCAATTTAGGCCAGATTTCTGGAGGGATTGTTTGATTGAATTCTGACATTTTTCCTTTGGAACATTCTGAATTCTTGAGGATATTTTTCCCAATCTCTGTGAAGATCGAACTATTGGATTGCATATTCCTTTACATGTGAGAAATGTTCATAGTAACCTACTTCAGTAAAATATCCTTGCCTTTGAAAAATAAAGATTACATGAAATTATCAAATGAAGTCCTAAGATCTTTAAATTTTATACCAATGAGCAAGTAGAAAAAACCATTCAAAGAATCTTATTACTTCAATATCTGGTTTTGAAAAGAATTCTGGATAATCTTTCCACGGTTGTGAACCAAGTTCATAAAGCCAGTTTGTCATGTTGGATGCATTAAAACATAAATGTTTTTTGAAATTTTTTCTTTTACTTTTTATGGATTTAAATAAAAGAGATTGAAAAATGGATAATCTGGGTGAAAACAAAGTCTTTAAAAAATTTGAATGTCATATTGTCTGATAACAAGGGATTGGTATTCTAGTACGAGTTCTTTTGACCTGGAATGAATTGTGTGATTTCTGATGTTCGGGAGGAAAATCTTGGATTGGAGGATTTTGTGAATTTTGTGAGAAGGGTTTGAACACACAGATTGTTAAGATGTTCTGGAAAGTAGATCAAGTAGTAAGTTGGATTTTCTTTTGATATGTTTAATTTCAAAGTTAAAATTTGAAAATCATTCTGCCCATCTCAAGAGTTGTGAATTTAGAATTTGTTTTTTCTTGAAGTTAAGCATTAAAGGAAATGCTTTCATATCCATTTTGATTAGAAACTTATGACCGATGAGATAAAATTGGAAATTTTCAATTCCTCCTTTGACTGCAGGAATCTCCTTAAATGTGAAATGATAATTGTTTTCAGTGTCTTTGAGTGTTCTACTCTTGTACCCTTAGATTCTTCTTTTGCCATCCTTTTCTTCTATGAGTACCGTTCCCCAGTAAGAATCACTTGTATCCATTTGTCAAATTCGTTTTCCATCAGTAGGAATTTGTAATGCCAGAAGATTATGAATTTTTTGTTTGATTCTTTTGACAACTTGAGTTTGCTTGTAAGACCATTGTGGAGGATTTTAACATATCCTCTAGAGGTCTTATAATGGGAGCCAATTGTTAAAGAAAATTAGTCATATAATTCCCCACTCCAAGAAATTGTTGTACTCGTTTCTTTGTCAAGTTGTCATCAGAGAACTTGTGAAGGCCTTCAGCAATATGCGGCTATAAGGAATATTTTCCATTTTTTATCTGCATTTCGAGAAAATCAATTTTCGAGGTTGCAATGATCATCTTTTTCTAGGACATCATGATACCATATCCTGTGACAATATCTGTAAATGTTTGGAGGAGTACTTCATGAATATCCATTTTGTCAGAGAACAAGAGAATATCATCATAGTAGATCAATGTTATTTTGAGAAGTGGTTGGAAAATTTTCACCATTGCCTTTTGAAACAAAGAAGGTGCCGTTTTGAGATTAAAACGCATTACCGTCCACTGGAAATGTTGATTTGGAATACGAAATGTTGTCTTATGCCTTTCTTCTAGTTTAATTCCAAGTTGCCAAAATCCTGCCTTCATGTTAATTTAGAGAAGACCCTTGCCTTTGCCTCGTTCACAAACATTGTTTTCTTGTTGGGAAGGGAAGATTTATCATCTGCAAGGAAATGATTCGGTAGCTTGTAATTAGTGACTAATCTCAATTTTTCTCTTACTTTTTCATTTCTCTTGTCGACATAAAATGCTTGGCATGCCCATTGAGAGGTTGTTGGCATAATTAGACCAATTCCTTAGTTGCAAGTTCCAAGTGTTCTAGACTCATCCCAGTATGACTTACTTTTGTTGGATTAACATCCTTATTTAATTGAAAGGGTACAGCTACGAAGAAATTTGGGTTTTTCCAAAGGGGTTTTGTGCATTTGATGAGAAATTTTATATGAGGTTTTACACAACAATCTCTAGTAAGTATCTCCTTTATGGTTGGTACAAAATAAGTGTAATGAGCAATTGGTTTAATACAAGGAGCATAATAGTTTTTGAATTTGAGGCCAGTTGACCAGGGAACAACTCTTTTTTCCCATAATTTTATGATAATATCAAAATCGATAACAAGATCTTTACCAAGTAATTTGTGTGTGATGCAGAGTTCTGGGAAAAATTGGAGTTGGACAGGTTTACTAATGAGCTCTGTAGTAAAGTACTCATTTTTGGTGCTTTGAATATTTTTTGGTATTTCTTCCACATGGTTTGTACGAGTATGGTTGGGTTAAAATTGAGGATGCCGCTTCTGTATCAAGTAACATTGCAACTGTAATGGGTTTTTCATATTTTCCTGGAAAAAGTTTTAACGTCAATTGATGGGGACTGACAAAGAAAGGTTTATGACTTGTCTTCCAAAGCCTTCTTGGATGTCAAAGCAATTCTTGTGCACTTTCATTGTCGCTATCAGTATTGTTGTTATCATCATAGTATTCAAGGGGACAATATGTTTCTGGTGACTGATCATCTTCTTCTGAAAATAAAGATTCCAAATCATCTTTATAAAAATCAACTCGTGTTGCTGAAAGAATTTGATGAAGAATTTTTCTTTTCTCTAGTTATTGCAATTTTTTGCAAAGTTAACTTCTTTCCCACATATGAAACATTTGTTTCCCTTCCTTTTTGAAAACTTTTTTCTGAAAAATCATTTTCTTTTGAAGGTAAGTTTGGAAAATTCTTTCCTTTTTCACAGAATTCCCAGTGCAGATCATTAAAGAAGGAATCAATTGATTGGACCATCACCCGTTGTCGTTGTCTGTAATCTCCAAGAGTTATAAGCCAATCTTTCGGGAATGAATCTTATCAGGACTCCTATTATGACCAAGTTTTCAGTCATATAGGGTTTTGTTAATTTTGTCATACTCCTTGCTAGAATTTTTTGTAATTTGGATCTCTATTGTAAAGGAGGTAAAATCATAAAAGGCGAACTTTACAGTTAAAGTCCATGTTTCGTAGAGATTAAAAATCAGATTTTAAATAGATTTAATAAAAGTTGATGATATGTGTAACGACCCAAATTTTAGAATTGAAATCGCTACAAAACGTTTCATTGAAAAAATTTACGTGACAAATAATTACTAATAAATTTACGTAAAGGTGGTTTAAACAAAATTAATTTGAAGTTTTCCATATTCTTTAATTTATCTATTTGTCACCTAACTGGTATACAACTCAAATTCAGAAAAAAATTGCTCATTTGAACGGTTAGTGCTGAAGATTAACGAACACACAATATTTAAAAGTAAGAAACATGAGCATTGTTTTGTCACCATTGAAAGACAATTAATATTTACCGATATTGACGATAATAAGCAAACTTAATAATTAACACGGTCACCATGAAGTCAACATATGAAAATACATAGCCAAATAAAATCATATTCCAAATTCATAAAAGAATTATTCATATGATAAAAATAATAAAAAGTTGTCTTGTTACACCGGATTAATTTATTGAGTCTCACAAATCATGGCATCAGGATTGTACCTCATCACACGCCAACCAACGACCCCGTTCTAACTTGTGAGTGGCAAGGGAAAAAGGTGAGTACACGGTAATACCCAATAGAACATGAAGTGATGGTGCAATTAAACATAAAAGAATTAAATCACGCGTCAAAAATATTATACATTCATATCATATCTTTAGAAATCGGAAAGAGTTCATAATATATCACCTTTGGTACCGGATAACCATATCATATCATATATTTCACTAGTATAACATTTATCAACATGAAATAATAAAATTAAATGGGACAAAATCACTTGCACCTCATTAACATGAAATAATAAAATTAAATGGGATAAAATCACTTGCACCTCGTTATTTTACCTCGATAGATCAAATAATGTTTTGAAAAAAAATCAAAAGATTGCACATTTCGAAATTTCAAATTTATCGACTGTCAAAATAATAAAATCAGAATTGCTTTATGTTTTTTGAAAATATTTTCACACACTCTCTCTCTCTCTCTGCCTTGTGTCTAATATATTATGTTGTGAATTTCTGTTGAGTTCATGAGCGTATTTATAGGGCCAACAATATTCACAAATTGAGTTTTGATGCATTTAGGAGTGTGGGGCGTGTTGTGCAAGAATTTGGATGAGAATAGCTTTACAAAAAGTTGGATAAGAATTTGAGTAAACATATATCAAATATATGTTTTTCTAGTCAAAAAATAAAACGGATTAAATTAGGATAACAAATTAATCTTTCATTCTAATTCAAGGATTAAAAAGTTTTGTCATCACACGTGCCCATCAATATCATAAATCAATAACCAACTTAATGAAATACAAATTAATGATAGTTTTTTTTAAACTTCAATCACTAAGGAATCGTTCGAATTAACTTTTTTCTCTTTTCATCTATTTTGCAATAAATAGAACATCCATTGGAATCAAATGCATATATAGGAGCCTCATTTGAAAAGGCGAATTGGGTTCGAAAACAAGATGGCCATTTTGGGGACTGGTCTTTTTCGAAATCGATCTCTACAAATCCATCTGATTTCTTTTTGAAATAGTGTTGGGTAGACTGAATGGGAGTAGATTATTTGGCTGATTTATGAGATTTTTAACTTATTTTGTCTCAACAAATTGTTTCAAATAGCATTTAAACTAAAATACTATTCACAATCTTCATTTATTTATTTAATGTCATTAACTAAATTTTTCTTAGGAAGAAATAAAGGTAAAATTATTTCAACTTTAATAATGGGAGCATCAAGTAACAGCATCTCCAAAAAACTTTTTATTTATAAAAAATATTTTATATATTATAGAGAGTATTTTTAAATTTAAATAGTCAAAAAATTTATGTAGACCAACAAATTCTTTATTTTCGCTCCATTTTAGTTTCTCAAAAAACATTTATTAATTTCTCTTCATATTTGAACATAACATTTTTATATGTGAATTGACCAATCAATTTAAATGTGATTTCAATAATATAAGTAGAATTTTGAAATATGTAATTTATTAAATGCAATTATCGTACATTAAGAATAAAGATTCAATTTGACTCTCTAAATTTGAATATCCAAACTCGTACATTAAGAATAAAATTACGGTTCGTTATACGAACCGTACCAATTCCAGGAATCTCGAATTACTATCCATGGGCATTAATTAAAAGGGTATTTGCCAAAAATAATAAGATAAATATCAAAATAGTTATTATTCGTGTCAACAATTAAAAGTTACATCACTTGCACATTTCGAGGGGAAAAAGAAAAAAGAAAAGGCTTGCATATGTACATGCTACCTATGCTCCTCTTTCTATCTATATCCAAAACAAATACAATTCCAATCTGCTTTCTATGTATAAAACAATGTACCCTAGCTGCTCAAATACTTCATCTATCAAGTAACTATTAAGACCCGGCCCATCTAAACAGGCCAACTCATTCAGTGTTTCATGGTTTTCCTCAACCTGCTGGAGAAACTTCTTATGAAGATGCTATCAGCGAATGTCAAGGGGAGTTCTTCATCGTCCAACTCCCTCGGATTGGACCAGCCTTCAAAATTGTTTCCATCTCTTGAGCTGCCTTCTAGATGCTCACTTGGTAAGAGGGGTTCCTCTGATATATCTCGATACAAGTGTTTTAATATAAAGAGAGCGGTATCGTGATCTCTCCAGTAGTTTCTGTTAAATTATACAAGATCATCAAAAGGATTTCTATTTTTGGCCACGCTACACATTAAAGGTTACAGTCTTTCAAGATAGAGGAAACTAGACAAGTATATTCACATAAGAAAATCGATACTTACGTATGTGATGAAAGGACTGATAAGTATGGATGGCGAAAAGTCTTATCCTGCATTAGCAAACCTTAGAAGGTCAAAACCAATGGAACATCGGATTTAAATAGCTGGCATGCAATTGAATAACTTCGAGCGGATGAGCATGAAGCCAAGGTGGTAAAAGTACGTACTTGTAAAACGTGATCAATTCGCCCATCTTCACTTCCAGTCAGTCTCTCCATCATTATTGAGCCATATGATCTCTCTTCTTGGGGATTTTCTGGTTCCTCTACAAGAAATGCGGCAATAACTTCAACAAACAGAAAATGTCATATGACTGAACCAAAGACTCCTGGTTTGCAATAGACGAATACAGTAGGAAATGAAACACACTAATAGGAAAGAAGGCAAAGAAAAAGCACAGGAAGAGTGCTTACCATCAAGGTCATTCTTGCCTCTCGATTCACAGAATGTCAGCACTTTTACCTGTTTAAATAGCATATTACAAAAGTCGTCGTTAATCAAACTGCGATAAATGAGAATGGACAATGACCAAATTTTTGATAAAAATGAAAAAAAATTAAACATTAAGTAAAACAACATGGGCACCCACCCTTACTGTGTTTAAGTGATTCATCAAGGCCTGAGAACCTGAAGATAACACTTCCTTAAATTCCTGTGCAAGATTAAGAGCACACAATATAAAAGGAGCAAGAACAACAGCATAGGTATCATCTAATTCTATATTGTTGTTACCTGAAATCCAATATACAGCCGTTTCCCACCTCTGTGATACGGAATAATAATCGGACGTTTGTGTGTAAATTCTTTACAGATAAGAGGTTCTATTCTGTGTGGAAAACAAGTACTGCTTCATGAGGTTCATCAGAAACCAAAATAGTTCAAAAGAATTGTGATAGAAAGTGTAAAGACAGACCTATATGCCACAGGATCAAAAGGATGAAAGATGTTAAACATTTGTTGACATGTTGGCATCTCTTCATTTATATTTTCAGCTTCCCAATATTCTTTCGCTTTCCCTAGCAATCCAATAATAATAATAATTTGTTCAACATATAACAGGACACGATTGAACGTAATAAGTCTTACATGTAGGACCATGCTCAACTGATCAAATCGTCATCTCATACGTGTTGGACAATCAAGGGAAAACATAAACAAGATTTCAAGTTCTGAACTCGAATTGACAAAAACCAAATAACCAATGATTCCTGTCCTACTTGGAAAACTAAGAAAATTATGACTATATCAAGCTTTCATGTCTTACAGAAGAACAGGATGATATTCCCCCACTATTCAATTCAATCAAATGTTGGACTAGAAAGCTTAATCAGAGAGAACAACTGGTAACAGTCAGTAAGCATCAGAGGTAACTAAATTTGTGCTGAGGTCATATAAGCTTCAATTGGCATATATGACTTCAATTTAGACAAAAACTTGATTAGGGGAGGAGGAATGAAATCAATGCGACTTAAAGCAGAAAATGCGTCAAAGGAATAATGAAATTTTTGAAGACTGACATTTTTCAAAAAACAAAAAAGGATACCGGAAACCACCGCCAGAAAGGGAGAAACAAAGATGTCTAAAAGTAATAAGAATTAACCATTACCTATCCCAATACGAACATTGCGAAGGGCAAGAAACACTCCAAGAGGAGATCCAACAGCAAAGAATGTGTCAACCTGACATCAAGCACCATCTGAATTAAATGAGTACCAACTTTGCATGGAATGCAGAGAAAATGGAATGGTGGGAGAATTGAGAGAAGTCATTCATGTATGCAGGTATTAACAAATACAAATTTGTCTAGACTAGACGTTGTCATGTATTCAAATGGAAACCCGATGAACAAAGCAAATGAAAATAAAGAGTTCAGCGAGGATCAAAAGGAGGAATGTAGCAAGTAAAAACTATATATTTAACAACCGTTTCACAAACTTTATAAATCAACTTATAAACTGTCAAACTTAATTTTGAAACACACATTTTAGTAGACACACAAGTACTAAAACCATTCATAAAGTCTTTCCAGATGGAGGCTTAGTCTTATTTATGTATAATAGGTACTCATATTCTAACCAGCATCATAAGATATGCTTCTCATGCTTAGATTGAACCAAGCGAAAGTCCTATAGGTATTATCATAAGTGGAAGAAAATTACCTTGAATTCTAATTTTGTGTATCTTATTTGAGGGGTATTGATCTTCAAGGAATCACTTGGCTCAGGTGGAACACTCTCCAGATCAGGTTGATTTGCTACTGTTGTTGTCTTCTCCCCTTTTACTGGTAGCATGCAGCATTTAATACCAGGCACTCAATTTATGTACACAATCAGTTTTAGAAACCAAACAAGAACATAGTCTAACAAACACTTTAATTGATCCAAATCCATACCATTGTTGGCACATCCAGATTCAAATTCTTTGATTTTGACTTTCAGCATATCAATCTGAAACTTTAAGTGCATCAGTAAAGAGACAAAATAAATATTAGGATAAGACAAAGATTAATTATATATCACCTCTTCCCTCAATGATTTGATTGTTTCATCCTTGTCACTGTCAGATATCCCGTCATCACTTATATCATCAAGTGCAATCTTAATGCTATTTGGGTCATTCATCACATCACTTTTATTGGATGCAATGGGGTTCCAATCAACAGAAGGTTCATCTACATTCTTATCTGAGGATGAGGCATAATTTGTCTGCTGCGGACCACCATCTGTTGTAGTCGATTCATCTGACTCTGATGATGCTAGAGAAACTGCTAGATCATAAGATCCATCCCGAGGTTCTTCCACAAGGTCCTGATACCACGCCTCTCCCTGCATGTTTTCTTTCTCTACAGGACCTAACATGCTTTTACATTTAATATCTACAAAGTTCTTGTCTCCCAAATTTGAGATAGATGTCAAATCATTCCTATTAAGGTAAGATGTCTCACTTCTATTGTGCATTTTGTACATCCACTCCATCGGGAAAGGGGAAGACAAAGTCTCTTGATGACAAAGTATATCGTAAGATAGAACACTTCCTAGAGAGTGACCAAACAAGGAAACCTATAAAAGTAGAAAACAATTTAATGACTTGGTAGCATAAAGAATAAGTTCGACTATTGAAATTACATATCCATGTTGTAAAGTCCACGTACCTTTCCATCATAACCAGGATTCCTCTTAAGAAACTTCAAATATAATCTATTAAGTTGGTTGGACACCTGACCAAGACAGGAATTCAATCCAAACTTAATAAAAACTCTAGATCAGTTAATTAACATTTATGATACTAACATAGCAGGTGAAACGATGAGAAGGAATAGACAGATTTAAACACCTAAAGTATTATCAGAATACATTCAAAGATATTAACTTGACAGAAATTTCCTTCTAAAATCCATATGTGTCCAAGAAAGATAGACAAGGGTACAAAAATTGTAAAAAGGAATTGAATTGAAGTTATTCAGGGTTTCACTAGAAACTACAGATCACAGTCGTCAGTTCCATATGTAGCCAATTTAGAACACAGACATGTAGTTGATGATGCTGAAACTCCAAGGTAAAATATTTAATGGAGATCAGAAGTTTGGTTCAAGGCCTGTACAGTTGAGATCGTGAAGCCCAGAATTTAGTGCAAGTGTTTTAGGTGCTTTATAGTACTCTTACAAAGTAGATTTTTCAAGAGTGGATGCTCAAATTTTTAATACTCAACTTATAAGTTCTACAAGATCAGTGCTAGACAAAAACAAATCAAAATTAGTTCCCCAACAAATCCAAAATAAGAATCAAAAGTAAAGGTAATTACAGGACAAATCCATGGAGAATAAAAAAAATTCATATTCTATCTAGTATTATCATAAACATTTACATGAAAACGAGGCCCTTGTTTGGCACAGCTAAAAAAGTTGATTATAATCTAATTCAAAGTTAACAATTAATTTTAACCACGCATTTCATAGGACAACTACTTTTCAACCATATATTTCATCAACTTTTATCAAAATCTACTAAAAATCTGATTTTTATCTTAACCAAACAAGAGCAAGAACTTTCCATATTATATCAATTTAACAAGATTAATTGAAAAAGATTACGAAGATTGATTGAAGACGATTCCGAATATTACGGGGATATTCTTGTGTATATATATATAATTGTACCATATATAGAATTACCATACTTAGATAGAATGTAACTATAAAATAGCAAGGATCTTCAATGGAAAAGGCTTTCAGCCAAATTGTTTACATATCCTATATTGTTATGCTTCTTTCTTCCTATTCATGATTGGGCAGCCTGTATTATAAACCTTATTCTACATGAGAAGTGTACTAATACCTATAAGCAATTTAGTGTTTTTAGATACTCCAGTAAATCTATGTAAAATGAAATTTATTCGTGATAAGTTTTTTTTTTTTTTTTGAAAAGTAATCAAGTATATTAATATCAATGTCAAATACACAGGAAGTGTATTGTCAGTGTAAACCAGAAAGGAACAACATAAAATTGGGTAACCCATCTATATGCTTTCAAATAAGTGTTGTGTCAGTCGAATTAATTGGTA
>CAIGRP010091908.1:0-15079 GCA_903798385.1 Fraxinus cuspidata | reverse complement strand
TTATTAAATTGAATTTTGAGCACTGGTTTGGGGTTATCTAATATTTAGGATTAATTAGAACGCTGGTTTCTAACTAACTAAAAATAAGGAGAAATATGAATTAATTCCGACGGTGAATATTCAAAATATGGGTTGATTTATACTTGCATCGATAATCAATTGTAAACTTCCGAAGGAGGATATTGACTGGGACCAAGGTTAGTCTTTTTATTGTTTTTCGTTAATTTAATTTTCATTGTTATTAATTGTGTTATTTACAATTGTTTACATACAAAAACCCCCCAATCAATGTATGAAGCATAAATTATTGAATTATATACTCTTCATGGGATCAACCCTTACTTCCACTACTACATTAGTCTTAGAGGTTAAGATTTTACTTTTGGATGGCTGCGACTGTACACACCAGGTCCTAATATTCTGAAGAATCCCTCGATAAACCTTCTGTAGTATCCTACTAATCCCAAGAAGCTGTGAATCTCTCCCACATCGATTGGCCTTGACCAATTTAATATTGCATCTCCTTTACTGGGCTCCACCTCTATTCCATGTACTGTGACTACTTGACCTAGAAAGACCACCCTTTATAACCAAAATTCACACTTCTTGAATTTTGCAAAAAGTCTTTCCTTCCTCAAGATCCCTAACACAATTCTTAAATATTTTTCATGCGCTTCTTCATTCTGAGAGTAAATCAAAATGTCATTAATGAATGCAATGACAAATTGGTCTAAGTATTCATGGAAAACGTGATTCATCAAGTCCATAAAAACTCCAGGAGCATTTGTCAATCCAAACGACATAAATAAAAATTTGTAGTGACCATACCGAGTTCTAAAATGCCGTCTTTGAGATATCACTAGATTTCATCCTCAACTAGTAATGTCCTGACCCCAAGTCGATTTTTGAAAATACTCTAGTCCCTCGTGATTAATCAAACAAATCTTCAATCTGGGTAGGGGATACTTATATTTAATGGGGATTCTATTTACTTCTCGACAATCGATACACATCCTCATTGTCCCATCCTTATTCTTGACAAACAACACTGGTGCTCCCCATGGTGAAATGCTAGGTCGAATGAATACTTTTCTCAACAATTCCTCTATTTGGGCTTTTAGTTCTTGCAACTCCTTTGGTGTCATTCTGTAAGGAGCCTTAGAAATGGGCGCAGAATCGGGAACTAGATCAATTACGAACTACACTTCCCGTTCTGGTGGCATTTCATTCAAATCATTGGGAAATACCTCTGGGAACTCTAGTACCACTTTAACATTACTCACTTTCAGTTTTTCATCTTCCTTAGCTACTATTGACGTCAAGAATCCACTACAACCTTTTGATTTCAAGAATTTCTTAGCCTTCAATATAGAAATTGATATGTGGTAGGGATTTTATCTTAGTTACCGAAAGACGACATTCCATTTCTCCAGGATGCATAAAAACCACTTATCTTTCAAAACATATAATAGTTGCGTGATTCTTAGATAGCTAATCCATGCCCAAAATTATGTTGAACTCTTGCATGTTCAAAACATATAAGTTCACTTCTAAAGTTTTATCATCAATCTCTACCTTAACTATCCTCACTATAGTGTTTGTACCTAACACTTCTCCCAAGGGTATAGCAACTTCTAAGGTAGTACTTGTATGTTCACTAGGTGTATTGAGTTTGCTCACAAACTTTGGAAATACAAATGAATGAGTGGAGCCAGAATCAATTAAAGTATAAGAAGGGGTTCAAGATATAAGGATGTTACCCACTAAGATGTTGCGATCATGGTCCTTTTCTTGCTCTGTGGGTGCATATACCCTGGCTTGGCCTCTAGGAGGATTTCCAGGCTTCTGTTACTACTATTGCTTCCGTCCCTTAGGGCATGTCTTTGCCATATGGCCAATTTCACCACAATTGAAGCATACACTGATCCCCATAAGGTACGTTCTAGCATGATGCTTTTTGCACTTGCCGCAAGTTGGATACTACTGAAAATTGTTCACACTTGGGTCTTCTTTATACTTCTGCTTTCATTTTCCTTTGGAATCATTATACATGTACAGTAAAAGAGTACTTTCATAATTTAAAAAAAAAAGGATAATGTTTTCTTAACTTGGAGGATTTAAAATTTTTAAGAGAAATACAATGAACATTATTAAAATCCTTAACTACGTAATTTATTCTTTATTTTTAACCCAAGCAAGCACAATCCACTTCCAACCGCCTCGAACCCACCTTTGTAGTTACTTATTAAAGGTTTAACATGTATGTGTGAGATTTAAATCTCAGTAAATGAGTAACAATGAATTTTATCTCATATTTAAATACATAAAATCATAACATACATATGGAGACATGGGTAATTAAAATCCAAACTTCGTGGCTATAATTCCCGTGTGTAGCGCTACTAAACTCCGGTCCTTTGAACTTACACATATAGGACATTTATCATAATCATAACTTGGATTTCCATATCATAATATTCATAAAATAAATTTTCGTAATTTAAATAATGAAAAAATAATCCATACTACTACACTTATAGATGTATGGAAGAAGATCAAAGTAAATCGAGGAAATCGTCTTGTTAGACTTTCACTCCAAAATTCCTTGGACACCGTGCGTGCTAAACTTTATAATGTGAAAGTGTATGTAGAAGATGAGTTAAAAGAAATGAAGGTGTAAAGTACAAGCTTAGTTGTGTGTGAGTGTAAGTGATATTGGGGTATAAATAGGATTTGACTCTATTACCTATATTAGTACAAACATTCATTCATTCCCTTATTAATACCACGTGTTTTTCCATATAGAGTGTAATCGATCACTCAACTAATTACCCAATTAACTATATTAATAAATATATAATTGCTACTAATAATTTATTGTCATATAATTAAACATTTGATTTAAATTATGCCAAAATAAATATTGCAACATACCATATAAAAATATTAGATTGCTAATTACGCAAGCATAAATAATGTTTCTAGTTTTAATAAATGAAAGTTTCTCTAATTATAATAATTAACCAATTAATTAGGTTAATTGACATACAATATTGAAATCAATCATGCAATCATATTGTTAAGATTTAGTCAAGGAAAAATCTGCACATGAATAAAAGAAATTGCTCTATGGTCCTACACTATTTGTCAACATTTAATTAGGTCTCCAAATAAAAAAAAACTTACCTCTATCCACTAAATTCAATTCTAATGGCTACCTAAATTGTTTCTGGATGTTATACATACAGTCTAGCTAAAGTCTATAAATTAAGCGCTTGTTGGGAGGCAACCCAATTTTCTAACCATTTTATTTATTTTGCTTTCCGTATTGTATTGCATGTAGTTTTATTCTTCATTGTAGGTTACATTAGTTATAGGCACGTTTAAATTTAGTTAAGGGGTCATCTTCATCATTGACACTTACCCTAGTTAAAAGAAAACACTAATTGCATCGAAAGGAGTTTTCTTTCTCGCTTGATAGGTACCATGGATATTGATATCGGAAGGAGCTTAGCAAAGTACAAGTTGCATTAAATTGACAGATAACTCCTCATTTATTAAAAATAAAATAAAATCTGGGAGTACCTTATTTATTTTCTTCCTCATTCCCTTATATTCTTACTTATTTTTTATGACATTGAAGACAACGTTGATTTTAAGTTTGAGGTGGAAAAACTTTGACTTTTTATTTTGTGTGTGTGTGTTTTTTTTCATTATTACTTTAGTATATAATAGAAAAATAAAAATAAAATCGAAAATTTTGAAAAATTTAAACTATATATATATTTTAGGTTGTGTGCTTGTGTGTTAGAAAGTATGGCCGGTAATGATGATTAAATTTGAAATTTGGTGTTGATTTATGAACGGCGGATAGGTTGCATGCTAGATATATATATATATATATATTAGGTTGTGTGCTTGTGTGTTAGAAAGTGTGGCCGGTAATGATGATTAAATCTGAGATTTGGTGTTGATTTATGAACGGCGGATAGGTTGCATGCTAGATTGGTTGATGCGTAACCCTCCAAAACAACTCATTAGGACTACGTGTTTGACCGAGTTAAAATTCATTGCAACTTTAATCGAAGAGCAAACACTATTTTTTATTTTTCTATACTAATACATAAATTATCAATTAAACTAATGAAAGTAAATATATGTGTATTTCGAATATGTGAGATGCATTGCTAAAATGTCAAATTCCCCTTATATTCAATTTTTAGTATAACAATTAAAGTAACAATTTGAAATCATTCATGTTGGTCAACGTTTCTAGCCTCTCTCGATAGAGATCAAATCTATTCCCCTCATATGACTCTTCTATCTTTCGATAAAAAATGCAAACATGAAAAATGTATCTGTCAGAGTTTAATCATTGAGTAAAAACTTAGTTTTTCATATTATCTTCATCAATTACTCTTCAACCTTCCTTATTCACATAGTGGTCTGTTCTTGGCGGTGAGAAACATCAATTTCATAATCCAAATATCAAACTGCTGCTTTCTTCATATCTGTCAGAGTTTCTATAGTTCAAAGGAATGTGACTGGAGTTCCAGTCGTTGAAGAACGCGGTGTTCTTCGTGCATCCACAGTAGATAGACGATTTCACAAAGCTAGGAATTGCTGCAGGAGAGTATAGCCCAGGAGTACTTTTTAAACTACAGTTGTGAGTTGGTGTATTTTTGTAACTGTAGCTAGGAGTTGGTGCAAGAGCACAGAATCTAGGAGAGCTATTGGAATTACAGTCAGGAGATCAGATAGTATGTATCTTCGTCTAGTCGAGTAAACTGTAAGTTTAAATTGTTTATAGCAGATTGTTGACTAGCAAAGTGCCCGGAGTTTTTACCCAAATAATTCTGTATTATTTATTGCTTTCATAATTGCGGTAATTCAATATAGGAAAATATGAATTGCATGATTAACCATCTAAAAAAATCAATAGTGACTTGTTGCTATTGTAAAGTAATTTTAATTCCGCATAATCACCTATTTACTCCCCCTCTAGGTGTTGTTAGGGTCATGATTAACCATCTAGAAAATAATAAATAGTGACTTGTTGATATTTAATTGTAAAGTAATTTTTATTCCGCATAATCATATATTCACTCCCCCTCCCTCTAGGTGTTGTTAGGGTCGGACTATGTATTTTCAAAACTAAAAATTTCATAAAGGTTTCATCTCATCCTAATAATGTATAAAACTATCATAACATATCGAAATTGCAATAAATCATATTTAAGTGAAAAGATATAATCCGAATTTTTGATAAATTGAGAAGATGAAGATGAATCTTGAAATCTTGAATCTCTTCAATGGTTTCTTGACGAATCTCCACTTGCGCGTTCTTTTCTCTTCTTGTATTCTACTGTTAAGTATTTTTAGGAGTAGAAACCTTGTTGAAAATCACGTCCAAAATGGTTTCCCAAAGAGTTACAATCGAATACGAAAAGTTGTCTTTGCGCGCAGATTTTTTTTTATCTCAGCACAATAGTCAGTATTTTGGACACAACTTTTTCTCCCAATATCCGATTGATGAAATTGAAAGTGTGTTGAAAATCGAACTCAAAGGCTACAACTTTGCTAGAAATAGAATTTTTCCAACTCGGATGTTTACTATACCAAAAATGGGTCTCAATCTTCAACTAAAAAATTGGAATATAACTTGTACGATTGGAAATTGATTTTGATAATATTTTGATTATGTTCCATACCATTTTGAGTTCTACTTCCATCCAATTGTCTCCTGATAATTTTTAAAGTGTCTTTTTGTGGTCCGAATTAACTATTGAATATTTACAATTTGGTCCTCAAACTTGCACTTTGTCATTTTCCTTGATTTTTCTTTTGTTTCTTCAAATTCCTCATTCAAATATTGAGTTTTACCTATATAAAATAAAATACAACATTTTATGATATATTTTGTTAAAAGAATTACCAAATATCGATATTTTAGACCTTAAATAAGTGTATAAAATACACTTATTAAATGCCCTCAAACTTATACATTTGTTTGTACTCAAACAAAACTATAATCTAAATAAAAACTAACAAACATGCAAGCATACAAAAATATTTACACACTAGTCTTTAAATGGTATAACAGCTCATATAAGATTCCCCATGAAAGACAAACTCAAAAAAGGATTTACAAAATAAAAAATACAAATCATGAAAACATGTCCTAACGGAGGTGGTTGCAACCCGTTGTTTATTTCATCTTTTTTGTAGTTTGGTCCTCTAGTTTTTGAAATTTCTATTTTGGTCCCCAAACTTTCCACTTGTCAATTTTTCGTCCTCAATCCATGAATTCATCCAATGGCATATGAAACTTCATCCAATTGATTGATTTCAAACCTGAATGATCTTCAAGTGTCCAAATTAATTTCCAATCAAGCTCAAAATCACGACTTTTTGAATCAGCGCCCAACCTTGATCTTTCCTAGAATTCACATAATTAGATAGCAATCCACTCAAATTATTCATAATTTATCAATGTTAAAATCATAAATAAGCATGTAAATACTTTTATCAAATTTCTTAATATGAATATGTATTAAAAGGCTAGAGAGAGTTCCTAATATATTTTTTTTTTTTGCCAAGTTCTCAACTTATAGAAGTCCAAAGTTTTGCCAAAATCGTGAAACAATTGGATTTTAATAAGAATTTTATCCAAAAGGAACTTGCGCACCCAATCTCTGTAGAATGCCCGAGTGGCTATACGGCACATGAACCGCAACTATGATGTGAAGCCAAATTGGTCACTGTTGATTTTTCGGTGTAGACGCGCTGGTTTGCACTATTCCGTCATTGCTTAATTTTTGGTATTTGTGTCATAACTTTCTTTCCCAATATCCGATTGAGGTGATTCAAAATACGTTGGAAACCTAACTCAAAGGAATACAATTATTGTAGATATAGAATATCTCCAATTCGAACATTTTTCTAACAAAAAATGGGTCTCAATCTAAGGCTAAAAATTCGGAACATAACTTTTTCTACTGGAAATTGATTTATGAAAATACTTTAACTATAATTCCCTCATATGACCTCCAATGCATCAATTGATCCTATGTGATTTCAATCATCATTTTATGGTCCGAATTAACTATTAATGGTTTGTACTTTGGTCTTTGAATTTTGGATTTCTTGCATTTTCGCCCATTTTTCATTCTTTTTTTCCAATTTCACTTCCAGACATTAAGTTTAACCTATAAAACATAATTAACTCATAATTAAGCTATAATTCATCTAAATCACTAGCAAACACTCAAAATTTAATGGCATATATAGGTGTGCAAAATACACTTATCAAACACCCCCAAACTTGAACATTTATTTATCTTCAAACAAAAATATGACCTAGCTTTAAATGAAATTTTTAAACAAATATGGTCACATAATGTGTCGTTGGTCTCATGATTGCAATTTATGTATGAAAACTAGAAACTAATTCAAAATCACATTGCTAAAGTTAATCTCTACTTATAGAATGCAAAATCGACATGTGTATGACGATTCATGTAAAACATCATAAATTCATAAAGTGGTTCAAATTGCAACCCTCAATAGTCTAAATAATTCTATATTCTCTCGTAAAAGGCACATCCCCAAACTTATTCTTGTAAATCTTTTTCCAAGTTATGATCTAAGATTGAGTTTATATACTAATCTTCACACTCTCTAATTTGTTTAGATTTTACTAACCGCAGCTTAAAAAATCAACAAATGAGGATTCTCCTCATTTTTTACTACTTCAACCTCCAAGAATTAATTAAGCTAATAATCTATTATCAAAGTTTTCTCTCAAATAAGTGTTCGGGTTTAACTAAAGCATGTAATACCTTCTTATTTTTTGTCTTAATGTTTTTTCCTTTTCACATCTTATGTGCAGATTTCTCTTTATTAAACTTTCTAAATGACCTTGTAGCAAGCTTTTAGCTGGTAACTCACAAATCACATGACTATAGGGCATCAAGTTTTAGATACCCTTGTAGATTTAATCACTTTAGTGATAAAGGCTAGGAATAGACATTTTACAATGAGACAACTATTTTTCTATTTTTTTCATGAGATGATTATTGCAATGCTCTTTATTAAATACTTATTCTTAAAAACTGACTTCTATCTCAACATTTTTATCTAATTTTCATCTTATTGACTTTAGACAATACACACAAATTTCAGTAGACGTGGAGTCTACATCTATCTCAATCTCTCTCTAAAACAACCCAATCACTCCCAAACTATCCTAGAATTTGTTTAAGGATGTATAATTTAGTGTTTATTCGGGTTTAACATCGAAGGTCCACTATTTTCAACCTTTACCAATTTTTTGAATCAGAGTAATCCTTCATTATGCAAAACATAAATCTTGTGTGCAAAAATATCAAGTTTCAAATAAAAAGAATTAATCATGCATCTTTTTCACAATTTCTAGCTTAACACTTGGTTTCAATTATATGCATCATAGTCACCAAAATTATCTAACCAACATAAGCACACAAAAGCAAAAATGAAGCTGAAAATAAATTATTTTTATAATTTTTGGATTTGTTTTCGGATTTTTGTTACACGCGAAAAAGTCCATAAATTACTAAAAACATATAAGAACTTGATGTTTTTCCACCCCCAAACATATAACAGAATTTTTAAAAATATAACGAGTTATATATAAAAATTAAGGGCAAAGAAGGAAACTAAGTATTTCCTTGGTAAATCTACAGGTGAATAGACTGGCATGAAAGCGCTGGATCACTTGCTATGTATTTTCCTTTGTCCAATATCTCAGGTGTCATGTTCCTTCAAAATAAAAAATAAAAATTATAATATGGAATAATTTATAACAAGTTCTAACGCATCCTAAAGGGAAAATGGGGATGAAGATACCATATATTAATTTAAAAGCAATAAATATTTTTGGTTACCTCCCAATAAGCGCTTATTTACAGTTATTAGCTTGCTTTGATGTTTTGACTATTCTTGGTAGCTTGAAAAGAGAGTTTTTAGCCTTGCATCGGTTGCACTGGCTGTTGCTCTTTAATACATTTTTAGGCCTCCGAATTACAAGGTTTTTTTGTTATCACGTCCAATGATTCAACCTTTTTCGTTCTTGTTCTAGTGACTTCCCCAATGATCTATCATTTTACACTCCTCAATGTGAGGTGGTTGCTTGAGTGGAGCATTCATGATAAAACTTTATTTTTTTTCCACCCTCAATATTATCTAACCTTTTTCAAAAATCCATTAATGCTTCTCCACTTGATAAAAATGGTCTTTCCAAAATTAATGACATGTGTTGAGCATCTGTATGATGAATGATGAAATTTGGTAGAAAGAAGTGATCTCTAACTTTGACGAGCATATCTTCCACCACTCCATAAGAATGCTTAAGTGTCTTTTCGGTCAGCTGTAGAATTATTGAGGTTGCTTTGGATCTTTGAATCTTGATTTCGTATAGATAGACAGTAACATCATATTAATACTTGCTCCAAAATTTATTAATGTATTTAAATTATGTTAATGTCCTATAGAGTAAGGTAAAGTAAAACTCCTTGGATTTTTTAGTTTAGGAGAGAGCTTATGTTATATGATTGCGTTGCAATCTTCTGTCAATGTTAATGTTTCATCTTTTGGTAGATATTTCTTCTTTGTCAACATCTCTTTCGAAATCTTAGTATAATTTGGATTCTATATTGAATGGCATCAATGAAAGGAATATTGATGTGAAGTTGTTTGAGGACATCCAAAAACTTCTTTAATTGTTTTTCATCTTATTGTTCGGCAATTTTGAGGGATTGGAACTAGAGGTTTATGTTGATTGATAGGAATGGTCACCTTAACTTGTGGATTATTTGACTATTTTTCTTGATTAACCTTGGATGATTCTTCAGACTGAACCACTTGTTCCTTGCCCATTATGTACCTGATTCTCTTTAATTCCTTTTTTCTTCGCAGTGATGTTTGACAGCTGAACTTTATTTCTTATTGCGATGACCTGAGCATGTTCCTCGTTAGTCTATCATCGAAGCCTTTAAGATAATAGAATAGGCAACATATAAGCTCAAACAGGGTTAGATGACTTGGTTGCTAGTGTTTCAATAATTACGCAATTCACAGCTTCAATTGTTATTACCTATTCTCGTAACATGCTAGTTCTGAAAACTAGTCTCAGTTTTGGTAATGAATTGAGCCACTAAATTTTACAGCAATGACTTCTTTTCTTTTTGTTGTTGAAATGCTGGTAGGTTGCCCAGAATTTGATATCCGTGGCTTTGATCTAGCCCATGAGAAGTTAGGATGCCTGCTCCAACCTGGATCCTTCGAAAATTTTGTGCATAGCTGACCTCCTCATGCTAATAAACATGTTAGAGGCTAAATAACAGCTTGCAGTTGTATAAACTAACCTCATAGCCACCACCACGACTGGTGCTAGTTCGTGTACCATGCTCACATTCAAAGTTAGTTTGTCCAACTTCTTTGTTAGTACTTCTAGCTGGGCTGCCATTGCTATCAATGGACATATGTTGTATTCTCTGATGTTTTTCTCAAAGTTTTCATTTTGGATGGCCACATATACTGATTTTTTGCAATTCTCTCAAAACGATCTAAGGTGCTTTCTATGAGCATAGTCATTATCGATCATCTTACTAAAGCATCAACCATGTTATGATATTCAGGATGCAGACCTAAATAAAAGATGTAGACCTAGACATTTGTAAGAACATCTAGATTTAGAAAAATTTGGAAATAGTTCTTAAAGATGTTCCATTCTTCTAGGTTTCTATCAAGGTTCATTTGCTTGAAAGTACGTAGTTCATTTCTGATATGATGACTCGAGAAGGTAGAAAGAATTTAAGGTAAATTTCTATACCATGTCACTTCCAGGACGTAGTGAATGCAACCATTCTTATGTACATTACTTTGAAGTATGAGGGAATATGTGCAGTCGAGAAGCATCAGCTGACATGCCTTCGTGACTGATCACCTCACAAAGTATCGAGAATGCATATATTTGTTAATGCGGATTTTCTTTTGGTCTTCCAGAAAACCTGATGTCTTGATGATTTTAAAACAAGTTGATGACATCTGGTCGAATGGCCTACCTAAACGGTGGGTATATAATTGTCCGTTGCAACTACTCTTGGCGGAACTGGTTGTGCTGGGGGAGCTTGTGGTAACTAAATATGGTTTTGATTTTGATCTTGATTTTCTAGCATTTTTCTTATTTCTCTTTGTTCTCTTCTTCATTATTTGAAAGTTATTTTAATCTCAGGATCCGATGGTAGGAGCTTGATTTCTTCATAATCTTGCATAAATAGTCAAAAAAATGAATAAGAGAGATTAGATGAGTAATTAATAGACTGAAACAAAAATAAAAGAAAAATTCAAATTCTATATAACTAATAAACTCAAATTAAATATTTTACTCCCAGCCAATGGTGCCAAAAACTTGTTTAATGAAATTTCACAAATGTACGAGATCATTGACAAGTAATAGAAAAAGTGGGTTAAGAGTATCTTCCCACAGGAAATAAATTCAATTCAAGTGTATTAGTTTCTCATGGAATCTAAATTACGTAAAGCAAAAGAGAGTTTTATTTGATTTAGGCTAAATAAATCTAAGAAAGTTGTAAAACTGGGGTTTATATCAATGAATGGATTATTGTATGGATCTAAAATCTGCTTATAATTATTATCTATTTCAATTCTCAATTATGTAATTTAATCATATATTCATGTGTTCTTGACAATCGATAAAGCTAATGTATTTAACTTTATTTTTTAGGTAAATTCTATTCTAGTCACGACCCAAATCTTTTCCTAGTCCAAATTCAAATAAATAGTATGCATTAAATTAGATTATCTATATGATTGCACACATGATAAATATTATTCTTAATATATATTGTACATATTAATTTTACCGTGTTCTAAACTTATTGCAAGTCTCTCAACACTAGAACAATAAACTAATTATCTATTTGGTGGCCAATCAATGAAATAATGCAATGAGTATGCAAAATTAATTAAGAAACGCAAAATTTACTAAACTACTAATATCAAATTAAAATAAAAAATAATAGAGTTCATTTTCATCCAATAAAAAATGGATGCAGTCTAGCATGTAGAAGCCACAAAAAAATAAAATGAATTAGACGCATACTTTAATGTGATAATCTAGCACCACAACCTTATCCCATAGACGAGCTTTATGCCCGGCCTACATAAGAAATGAAAGCCCAATACTAGTCCGATATGCCTTAAATAAATATATCTAAGACCAACTTTGCTTACACATCATTTTCAAAAGGACCAAATTATAAATTTTAAGTAAAAGGGGATTTCTAAGTTTCTGTTTGGGGACTTGTATTGTTATTTCCTTATTTTGCTGAGTAATTAAATTATAGAAATGAAACCTTAAACTCTCTTCAATTCTTTATAATTGGTGAATGATTGCTAGGACATGAAATGGTTATAGTAAAATGTAAGAAATGAAACATAAAACTTTCTTCAATTCTTTTTAAATGGTGAATGATTGGCTACCAATGTTTTATTTTCAAGGGCCAATTGAAATTTACTTTTCATTTTCCACTAAATCATTCATATCCTTTCCAATATATATAGATGTACACATTGTGAACAAGAAAAAAGATCCCAAGTCTAAAGCTAAGGTACAATTGTTCTAGTGACGTTTCGGTTCATACAGGTCGGGACATTACAATATTTAAGGCACTCCATAGCATCTCACATCCATCAGTCGACCTCATCCTACGACCCAAGTATATTTAACTAAGCAAAGTTAAAAATTCTTATTATGAAAAATGTTATGATTATGATGTTATTTTTTTATGTTACAATACATTCTACATTTTCTTTATGTATATTTTTGTATGCAAAGATAAATGTAATATGAAAAAGAAAATATGTTATTTCAAAAAATATGTATTAGGTTAGAAATTAAAATGTGGATGACATATAGCTTGAGGAAGACGAAATGCTAGGAGAAGGAATCATGTCAGCCAATGGGAGATAGATATCCGAGCTTATCTAGATTTTGAGGTAGATGAATCCTTAGACCTTGACAATCACATACGAAGTGTTTACCAACATTGGCTAAAAGCAAAGAATGTAGGTCACATGATTAGTGATCGACAGGAAATAGATCAGTTGCTAGAAACTCTTGCACCTTGTGAGAAATGTATCGGAAAGCTTATACAAGAAAATATGCTATCTCAAATTTTGGAAAGTCAACATAAGGAACTTGACTTTGGGGATTTTTGCAATGCCTATATCCATAATTGGGAGACTAAAATTTGTGATGTTATCTCTCACTCTGGATCCTATTCGACAGTGACTTTAGATGATTAAATTGCACAACCAATTAATGGGAAATGCTAACGAAGATGAAGAAGAAGATCCCGAGGAAGACAAAGAGTTAATCGAGTAGAGATTATTGACATTAATTGTTTATTTGAAAAAAAAATTAATAATAAAATTTTTCAAATTGTTTTTCCTATTTCAAGATGTGGTCAACGAAAAAATAAAATAAAAAAATCAAGTGATCAAGTTATGAAATATTTAACCTTGCTCTTTCATTCTAAGTATTCTGGTTTTGGTATACAAATTTAATAAAAGATATTATTTCTTCATTCAAGGAAAATGTCTTGAGCAAACCATAACAACTTAATGAGGGACCTCTTGCAAATGATTCAAGATCTTGGCAGGCTGAATCAAAATCAAGCTTCATCCACACCACCATCTCCTATTACCCTCCCGACTCATGCCTCGGTAGTTGAGTTATTTCGAAGGCAAAAAATTAAGAGGACTCGAAGATTCGAGCAAGGATTAAACCGAGACCAGAGAATGATTCTTATATCACATCATTTCACATCATACCGTAAAATGCTGGAATGAGCTCACGCTATTTGGTATCAGAAGGCTAACGCAGAGCAACATAGACAATTGTACAACCAACTGGATAAATGGCAATTTGAAATGAGAAATGGAGTGGTCAAGACAAAGGAAAGGTCAAATGGCAGAATAAGAAAACTAATATTGGATCTAGAGACAGTAAGGCCATAGTAGTTGCAGTAGCCCCATGTCCTAAGTGTGGTAAGCCTCATCGTGGTGAATGCTTGTATGAGAAGAATGCTTGTTTACAATGTGGAATTGCTAGGGATTGACCCACATTTACTCAGAATAAGGATGATAACAATGATCAGAACAAAAAGGAAAAATCACAAGTTTTTACACTGATTCAAAAAGTGGAAAAGGAGAACTCAAACGTAATAGCAAGTATTTTACTGACATTTGATACGCATGTTTATGTATTTTTTGATTTGGGAGCTACTCATTCTTTTGTATCAACGTCTTTCATTGCTAAATCTAGTATTACTTGCAATAAGTTAAGGAGTTAAGGTGCTTTCCAAGATCGACTTACTATCAGGATATCATCAACAGAAGGTTAAGGTGAGTGATATACCCAAGATTATATAATTGATATCTAATTGCCTCTTGGATATCCCACAAATATATATCTAATAGTGTACAATTCCTCATTTCAGATACACTATTATGTTGCAGTGTATGTGGAGAAATCCACTACGAGAGAATCACATTCTCTTTTAAATAATCTAAAATTTTACCTTTTAGATATTCTCCACATCGATTAAATCTTAGTGTGAGAATATATTTACCTATTTGTTTCTCAATANGAGAAATCCACTACGAGAGAATCACATTCTCTTTTAAATAATCTAAAATTTTACCTTTTAGATATTCTCCACATCGATTAAATCTTAGTGTGAGAATATATTTACCTATTTGTTTCTCAATATGTAGCTTAAATCTCTTGAATATTTCAAGAGTTTCATGCTTGAATTTCATCAACGACCATTTCTAAAATGGTCATTCGTAATTGTGATAAGATAAGAGAAACTTCATCTAACATTAATTGATATGGATCCACATATATCACTATATATGAGACCTAGTAATTATGCAGAACTTTCTCCTTTTTAAGTAAAATGAGATATGGTCACTGTGCCTAACATGCATGACTCGCATTTGTCAAATGCTT
>CAIGRP010091907.1:0-17591 GCA_903798385.1 Fraxinus cuspidata | reverse complement strand
CATTGATAATCATTGATTTTTTTTTCGTTTCTGTTAATAGATTATTTGGACACTTTTTTTCACAAATTTTCCTTCATAGAGATATCTTATAACCATATTGTAGAATATAAACAAAAATATTGGTTTGATTTTGTACTTGTGGAATGGGATATTTAGGAAAATAGCTAAAGATCAAACAAGTAAGTCAAATACCATACCGATTACAATTACATCAGCATAAAGAAGTTTTTTTAACTTGAAATTAATTAAAATTTATCTCTGATCAATTTTGTCACAGCAAAGATGAATGGATTGACCTTGTTATCTATTGAAAAAGTAATGGTTGAATAACTCGATTAATATTTTTGTCTCTAAGACTGCAGGACGAGTTGTATTTGAGTGATCATTTAAAATATTTTCGCATTATCATTTGATTGTAATATATATTTTTTGAATATTTCATTTTGTTATTTTACTGTTAATTTTAAGTTAACAAATTTTAATTTCATAAAACTCTTATACATGAAAAAAAAATTGATTACTTGCTACGATTTATGGCCCAAATTTTGAAATTTGCCTTATGCCCCTCGAAACAAAGGTACGCCCTGAAATAAGGTAGCAAATTGCACTTAATTCAATAATAAATAAGGTAGTTAAGATCTTCCTTGATTTGGATGTAACACGACTTGTTGACCTCGAAAAACGTGACGTTTACGTTAACAACAGATGTCGAGTCCACGCATGCCTTCTCAAGCAAATTTCGGCGCATTTTAATCGAAACTCCGGTAAGGAAGGGGATGAACGTGAATGCGAGAGATGCTTCATAGCATGAAACAAAGTGTCCAAGCACCGACGAGTGGAACAAAGATGATTGTGCTAACAATAATCATCGATCGAATACCAAAGTAAACCCATAAAAAGATTAAAAATAATGTAAATGGAGAAAAACTAGATGATATGTATAGAATTTTGCAAGATTGTTTTTATTATCAAGGATCAAGGGTTCAAGAGTCTAACCTCCAAGAATCTAACCATTTTTCAATTACAAAGAGGTTCTATTTAGAGTGATTTGGTCGACATGGTGTCGTTGGATCAGAATCACGTGGCTTCATCTCCTTGACCAAGGCTTCACATTACTGTCTATCATACAATAAATACATTGACAATGAGTCAGCCACCATATACAATAGGTTAACACACCGACATTCTTGGTTATAAACGTTACATCAATCATGTCTAAAGATTGCCTAAAAATATTGTAAGAGACGGCTTTAGCTTCAGGTAAATTAGGGGTCTCGGATGAAGGTTCTCCTAGTAAAGAGCTTCGGCTTCTTCTATCTTTTATACAACACTTCAGATTACGCACAGTTTCGGCTTAAAAGTTTCGGCCATTCATATGATTTCTTCACTTTTGACCATTGGGTCTTTCTTGACTTTTTTGCCTACGTGATTTGCTACGTTGACTTGAGCCTCAGAGGAGAGGCATAACAATAGTCTCCCCCCCCCCAAAGTTTAGGCGTGATTATTTATGTAATGCATGAACTTGTATATATATAAAAAAATTTGTTAGGAGATGGTTTTTACCATATCACAATAGTCACTTAAATCTAAGTATAAACATTTATTTTATAGTTAGAATTTAAATGTACCTGACTTGTGCAAACTACCTGCTAGTTTTGTCCGAAGTTGCATACTTTGAGATATTTCTTTGTTCATAGTAATTCTGAAGAGTGTCAGCAAAGCGAATCAAGTTCGAGGCTGTGTCATCTGAAGTGCCTTTACACATCCGAAGCCTTATCCAAACTGATTGATGAGAAGTGGCTCTGACCATTGCTAGGTCTTCAGCTTGCTAATGACGAGGAGTCTGATTTTGAAACATTTGGAGGACACGAGGCATCCTGAATTATTGCTCCCAAATGTTTTGTTTTCTTTGCACATTTTCAAGAAAAAACAGTTGAAGCGGTTCAACTTCTCACGCTAACAATCGTCACCGCATTTAATGAGCAATGATGGATGTTTTACACACATCTTGCAAAGTTCAGGCGCATGAGAGCGCGTGAGGCATGCACTCTGATCTGGACAGTAGAAGATAAAGCGGTTGATATATTGAGTGGTTCAGATTAAAAGGGCCAAGGACTGGAGACAACACTTAGCTCTGGGAAGGCTGCCTCTGAATTGTTGAAAAGAGTTGACACTTGTCATATTTCTTGACGAACTGTTGTGCATTCTTTTTCGAGGTAGGCCAATAATATCCTTATCTCAACACTTTCTGTGCCAAGGACCATCTTCTTGTGTGATTGTTACATACCCTTCATGAATTTCCCGTTGGCTTGTTCCCCACCTATGCATCGAAGTAAAGGAAAGTAGAATCCTTGTTTATACAACACGTCGTCTTGGAAGACGAAGTGAGCGGCTCGTCTTCTGAGCTTCTATGCCTCTTCTTTTTCAGAGGATAATGTGTGGTCCTTGATGAAAAATATGATTGGCTTAATCCATATTGGAATATCTTTGACCCACACTACCTCTTCGCAAGTGGCAGTGGAATGTCATGGGGAAGCTCATTGAGGCTAGCTCGTTATCAACTTTCATCTTATCAAAAGTGGTTCCAAATATGATATTGATAAAGCTTCTATTTTCCACTAGCATTCTTTTTTAGAAAATTGTGTGCTACAACGGCCCTTACCACTAGGGCGTCGTAATGTGGATAATGCACACCCGCTGCATCATCTTGGGTGAATGTGATAGGTTGAACTTTTCTTTCGACAGAGGCTCAGTTGACTACGAATTTTGTCATTGGGGGGTCATCGCTTCCCTGGTGTAATTTCTCTAGGAGTTCCTAGATTTTTCCCAACATATGGGCTTCCGAAAATTGTATCAATTTCTCTTATGGGCTCTTGGCCAACATTTGCTAAGAAACTTCTTTTTTGTCTTTGACTTTTCCTAGTTCGTTTTGTGTTAATATCTCTCTTCTTAGGAGAGTTATTTTTGTTGGGGGGCCTCGACTTAGCATTCACAGGTCGTTGGTTCTAACTAGGAGGAGCATTTCTTCAGAGGCGCCTGTTCCAGTAAGGCATCATAACTGGTAGGCTCTTTGTTTTGTACATCTCTCCAGAAGGAGTTCATGTCCAATTCTCCCCTTGGCAGTTAGAGCCTCCCAGCCTGTTACTTGTACACAGTAGGTCATCTCATTGATGAAGCGGGATAAGAAACTTTTCAAAGACTCATCCTCCTGTTGTCGCATATCTTGCAAGCGTTGGATAGGTCATCCTCTTTCTTTACTTGTGGTGAAGCGCTTAAGGAATGTCTTTTTTAGATCTGGCCAGTTCTAATTGCTCCCTTCTGGTAGTATGGTTTACTAGATTTCGGCTGCTCCACTTAGGGTCAATTAGAAGGCTCTACACTTCATGGCTGTGATGGCTCTCTTTAGATTCATATGAGTCTTGAAATTGTTGAGATACTTCGCGAAATCACATCTTCCATCATACTTGGGAATTTTGGGGAGTGTGAAGTAGATCAGCATGGGGGCATTCCTCATAGCCTACAAAAAATGGTAAATTATCATCATCGTCGTCGTCGTCAAGATCGTAGGACCTTTGTAGTTTATCAGAATCCTTATCTTCCCTAAATTGAGTCTCTGGGATAGATAGGAAGGTCCTATTTCACTTCTGGCCCGCTCTCGCCTTTCATGCCTATTTCTAGGCGGACTGAGGCACTTAATCATAGACAGGTTTGTCTCATATTTTGAACTGAAGAGGCTCTTGTTGCCTATTTCTAGGCATATGAAGAGGTCGATCCTACCTATTTCTAGGCTCAGGTAGAGGTGGAGCCTACCTATTTTAGGCACCCCTGGGCTCAGTCTGTCGAAGACTCTTACAGACCTATGAGGTAGGTCATCTAGTTTATAGTTTGGGAGAAAATTGATTGGAGCCTCATTAGGTCGTTCGGAGGGGTAGTTGGTGGATGTATCAACTTCAACCTCCCTTTCCTGGGAGGCTTCCATCCTTGCGTTATGTTGGTGTCCAGCATTTTGCTTTGAACCTCCTCTTCTTCGTGGTAGCGCCCTTGTGAAGGGGCATGGAATATGTTTCAGGGGGCTGCATGTGGAGGAACTGGGTTTCTTCCTTGTCCCTGCATGCTCATCAGCAGGTCATGCATAGCCGTGTTCTGCATGGTTATGTTCTTTATATTGGCGGTCATTATGGCCACTTCCCTAATAAGTCTTGCTGCTATCATGTCCTCGTCCCTAACCCGCCTAGCCTATGCTGTTGGTGAGGTCGCGGGCGAGTTACTGAGACAAAGGTGTTCCATCGGCATTTTCTTCACCACTTGAACTCATATCAATAAGCTCTCTCTTTTTTTTTTTACTAAAGGTTCCTTTTTCAATGATCAAACTGATTCTAAATCAAATGGTCTCTCTTCAAGTTTTCTAACGATTCTTTCTTCAAAAACACCCCTTTTTTCAAGGGTTAGAAAATTCTATTCAATTTACTTCTAGCTAGATTCTTCCCATTGGATTTTCATGGTTAAAATGTATGGCTTCCCATAGACAGCGTCAATCTGTTGACCTCGAAAAACGTGATGCTTTCGTGGACAATAGATGCTAGGCCCACTCAAGCCTTCTCAAGCAAATTTCGGCGCATTTTGACTGGAACTCCGGTAAAGAAGAGGGATAAACGTGACCGAGGGAGATGCTTTATGGCGTGAGACAAAAATGTTCAAGCACCGACAAGTGGAACGAAAATGATTACGCTAACAACAATCACCAATCGAATACCAAAGTAAACCTATAAAAATATCAAATAATGTATATGGAGAAAAACTAGATGATATGTATAGAATTTTGAAAGATTGTTTTATCATCAAGGGTTCAAGAGTCTAAACTCAAAAAATCCAACCATTTTTCAATAAATATATTGACAATGGGTCAACTGCCCTATACAATAGGCTGACATACCTGACATCCTTGGTTACAAACATTACATCAATCATTTCTAAAGATTGTCTAAGGATCTTGTAAGAGATAACTTCAGCTTCATGAGCTTCAGGTGAATTAGGGGCGTCGGAAGAAGGTTCTCCTCGGGAAGAGCTTTAGCTTCTTCCATCTTTTATACAGCGCTTCAGATTACGCACTTCAGCCGTTTAGACAGTGCTTCGACTTAATAGCTTCATCCATTAATATGATTTATTCACTTTTGACCATTGGGTCTTTGTTGACTTTTCTGTCAACGTGGTTTGCTACGTAACACTTTGACTTGATTCTCGAAAGCGAAGCGTAACACAAATCTTACCTTATCTAAAGTAATTACTACATGAGACATTTGACAAAACGAATATTCATTTTTAAAGAAAATGTCTAATACAATATGCCTTTGACTCAAGAAGGAAAAAAAAGGCTTTTAAGTAGAAAAATTTACGATCAACGTGACATCTGGAAGCCATTAATCGTTCTCAGGTAAGTTTGTCTAGGATTGTAATTTTGGACAAAAAGATTAGTTAGCCCGAGCTCCATTCTATAAAAACTTATTTTTTCTCCATATTCATTTTCAATCATATTTTATCCCAATAAATAAAATTTACATGTAAATTCAAAACATTAGTCTACTTTATAACAACAAATTCTCAAAAAAAAAAAAAGGGAAAAGAAAAAACTTTTCCATTAACATTATTTGTTTTATATGATGGTCTGCCGAGCATTATTTATTATTACATTGGTTTTATGAGTGTTAAGTGGGCCGAGTCAAGTCGCTCAATTCAGGCCACCGTCAAGCCGGCCCATTTTTAAAAATTGTTGTTCAACTCGATCCACTAACTCGTCCCTTGGTGGGGTAAATTTAGTTAGCTCACGAGCGACTCCCAGCTCAACCGTTTTCAAAAAAAAAAAAAAAATTGAAAATTGCATTTTTACCCTCAAAGTACGATGAAGTCATAAGAAGTTATTGCAGTTTTACCCCCCTTTAAATGTAGAAAAAAATGATGATTGTAAAAAAATTCATTTTGTTAAAAAATTTAATAAAACAATTATAAAGTTGTAATACCCTCCTTGTTTATGTGTACTTGGGGTCAACTACAAGATTCGTAGATGGAGTTAAAATTATATACAAAGAATGCAAAAATTTGAAATAAAAATGATTTAATAACTAATAAAAGAAACGATACCTTCTTAGTCTCCTAATGCAAAACTGGAAAGATGTTGGAAGGTCATATTTTCTTGAAACTGCTAGCCCAACTAGAGGTGAAAATTGGGACGAGGGGTGATGAGTGTGTTTCACTCATGCAATTAATACTATTTAAGCTTGATGTTTTGTTTGATCTTAAGAGTTTTGTTTTAATGGTGCTTTCATGTTTTGTTGTAGGTTAGGGAAAATTGGGACAAGAAGGCGATTCTTGGAGTAACTAGGAAACCAAAGAGTGATGGTGATATGAACCGAGGACACAAGGACTTGAAAATATGCTAACAATGCAAGAAAATGGGCAGAAAGTGCAACACCTCAGTGCTACAAGAAAATGAAGAACTAGCAACGCCTAGGCGCCACATACAAATCTTAATAGGCTATTTCACAAAGTATATCTGTCTAGTCGTCCCCAAAAAGAAATAATGAAGGAATTGGTAAGACTAGCACAACTAGTACGATAACTGTTAGAAATTATTCAACGATAAAAATAAAAATAATCTATAATGTTATGTATTGCAAATTTCAAGACGATTTAATCCACTAATTTTTTTTTCAATATGTACCATTTGCAAAGTTCTTGAGGACGTTAACTATTTAGCGTTAAAATAAATTTTTGCAAGATAGCAAGCAATATTATCCTGGTTCGATTTTTCAATTGAATAGAATAAAGGACCAACAATGTTCTTCCCTAATTTTTGACAAGGAAATTTTTATGGGGACGACAAAGAAATAACCAAATGAACAAAAAGCCTATTGACTCATCTTCCTTCCATGATTCAAAGATTCTTGTGTGATGACTGTAAAGAAGTCGAGTGCCCCTTCTCCAACCTCAAAAGACTCATACTCAATCATCATTATTTCTCAAAAAACATCTCTCCCTTAAATACATCATCTTCTTCCTCAAAACATAGAATTGTTCAAAATAAGTTTGAAAATTTAGGAATTTTTTATTAATGCCTCAAACTTCCTCTAAGCTGATAGTCAAAAATCAATTTCGTCCATTCACGTAAGGAATAGATGTTCTTGAAGTAGTTTCTTGCACTTTTCAGTTTTTTAATCAAGATTGGGTTGGTGTTCTGTGTGTCAACCCTTGAGTATAAGATCAAAGACGTCCATGCCTTTCTTAGTTGGACCAATCAAATCGATCATCTTTTGTAAGTCTTTAAAGTTGAATGATCGAAATCTCCTTTATGTTCAGTCGAAGAGATTGAAGAGAAGTCATAAATCCAACCATTCGAATGGTCTCCCCTAAAACGAACCTCTTTTTCAAATGAACTAAACCTCAATATCACATTCATCAAAGAGCCATGGTGTGGAGGTCGTTCCCATCATTGAAGTCAGAGTATGGGACTGAGCCTTCCAAATGAGAAAGAAAAAAGTGCTTGGGAAGGAGAGTATCGGTTTCAAATGCTTAAGACTAGATTTCACTATTAGTCAGGAGTTTACTTCTAACTACCAAGTTGGGGAAGTTCTAAACATATCATCGACCAAGTTGACCTTCTTCTTGTTCAATCCAAGTGATATCCAAGAGAAGACCATTCATGGTCTGGCTTTTAACCTAGACACTTTACCCAGTAGAGCAAGAACCAGAGTGTTTTAGATCTTAGCTCATAAGCATAACCAATGTTCAAATAAGTGCAAAACGTGATCACGCATGGCCAAACTTCAAGATTTACGAGTTTAGGCGAGACATAGTCGTAAAAAATCGTTAAATGTTTTTTATTATTATTTTAAATACTTATTCTAAAAATTATTTAATAATTTAAATAATGCATGACAAACATCGAAAATTAATAAATTCTATATTTACTTAATAATTCTTATAATCAATCAATTATAAAATTTTCAAGTTTTCAAAGTGGAAAAGCTAAACAATTTTTCGTAATTTTAACTTTTAACTAGACTAGTCTTATTTAATAGATTATAGGAACTTCACATATATTTTCGAAGTTTCCAACAATACGATAAGTCTCAAAATCATAACTCCATAATATAGATATCATTGTGCTTAAATCTTACCTATATCTTTATCAGATAAATTCATTTTTTATTTTTGTACCGATAAAATCATTTAAAAACTTGAAACTAAAGTCAAATAAAAGTTTTTCTAAAAAAAGAAAAATAAAAAAATTGATAAACTAAAATCAAATAAAATGTTTTTTTTTCTTAAGAGAAAGAATTAAAAAAATTAATAAAGCGCGCCGGGCAGGGCCAACTTAGCAGTGACCGTTTAATTCACGCTTCCTGCTAAGACAGAGTATTTTGTCCGTGCTTCACTATTAGGCACGCTTTTTTTAGAACACTATGCATAGCAGCCTCCCAGAGTACAACTGGAGGCTCAGCCATAAACTGGATAACCTCTTGGGGTTTTTAACTTCTGTGATAAAGCTACCCTTTAATAAATTATCAATCTTAGTGATGATAAGACTAATGATTGTTACGATCACTTCCTCGGATATTCTCATTTTACGTTTTCTATTAGATCATATTATTTTAACATGATGTAATTCTTCCATGCTCCTCAATTTATTCCGACAGTTATAAACTTATAAATCATTTCCCATTAAAAACCTTGGGGATAAATGATAAGCTTAGAGAAATGTTTATTTGCCGAGATACTGGATGCTTATCGAAAGAGGATAATTGCACGAAAGAAAAGGGAGAATCTTCATTGACTGGCTTCCACTCATGTGGAGGAACATGAACATGCTCAAACTAGGCTTTTTCCGACTTCTTATTATCGTTTTAGTAGCTGCGCAGAATTTGCCCTTTGAGCGATGGTATAATGATTCTTCTTCTTCTTCTTTTCTTTTTTTTTTTGCACAAAGCACATGAAAGAAAGAAATAAACCTCATTAGCCTTGGTTTGGTTCATGTCACCTCTTTCTAAAACATATCTGCTTGTAAGAAGCGATAGGATTCCAGAGGATGAAATGGGGTGTGATTGAGTAAATGACAAGTGTGGTTCTTGAGTTATCACGGTGCAAGTCTTAGGTTTGCCTGCAAAAGTCGTGAAGCTTCACTCTCCATTTTGTTGCAAGATTCTAAAGTCATTCACATGATGACGGAAATGGGCTAGCCATTCTGGACCTTTTCCTCGTGGAACGAGAAGAATGATGCCACATCGCCTCTTGGCTTTGCTTGTAGGGTCGAGCCCACTTGAGTAGAGCCCAAAAAAATTGGACAAGTCGAACCGAGCTCAATTCACCCTGGAGGCGAGCAGCTCATGGGCTCGCTCAAAACTAATGTGTAATCATATGTTTCAAAAATTACTCTATAAGTGCCTAACTTTAGATTTCATTTTTTTTTTCACGCCAACTCTACTCTCTACAAATACAATCTATAATTCTACATTATATATTTCTCAATTTTCAATTTTATTTCTCTCGTACAAATACAATTAGTATATTTCAAGTGGTATTATATGAACTAGTAGTTCACATTTCATCAAGTCATCTATTATTTATATATTTTATTTCTATTTTCTATTAATTTCTTCTTCTACCAAATGGGTCACAATAACTATTTGGAGAATATTGAGGCTATGTTTGATGGTGACGACTCCAACACACCATTAACACCACAAGTGCATATCCGACTACGTTTTCTATGTTCGATAACGATTTCAGTGATCTTAATGACATCCTAATCTCCGTTGATTTGGGGGATGAAGATATGCACAAGAATACTAATCCAATTGATATGCATGACATCGATGAAGAAGAATAACTACATGTAATAGGCACAAACGGTAAACGAAGAGTGAAAGAAACTGCAAAGTGTTGTGAACACTTCAAATTGGTGACCACATATCGTCAAGTTGAAGAAAAGCCAGAATTCAAAGCGGTATATATGTATTTCAAAGTAAGACTGGCATGGCAAAACGATATTGAAACTACCCATCTAAATAGACATTACAAGAAATGTTTGACAAAACATGAAAATATGGATCATACACAGATTCAACTCCAATTTGGTTCTTTTAGTTCCGGTACAAGTTCTATTACACTTAACACGAGTCTTTTCAAATGAGATGTTCCATCAGGATATGGTCAAGTTTGTAGCAAGTTCTGAACAACCGCTTAGAATGGTGGAAAACAAACAATTCACCAAATTCATACAAGAATATCTTCAAGTAAGGTATACTTCAACTACTAGAAGCACTCTTCGTTCTGATTGCATTGATTTTTTCTCCTAACAAGAAAGAAGTCGCTTATACATGATTTACATAAATATGATGGTGTTATATTTTTTACATCTAACTTGCAAGAGAGGTTAGTAATAAGAAAAAAATACATCTAACTTGCAAGAGGGTAGTAATAAGAAAAAACTATGTAGTTGCAAATGTTCACTATGTAGACCTACTATGAATAATGCATGAAAAAAATTATCGTTTTTAAATTAATTGAATTTTCTCATAATGTTACTAATATATTTAATGATATTATAAATAGTGCTAAAAAGTTATCGTTGTGAGAGTAAAATTCGTATTTTTTACCTTTGACAATGCATCTGTTAATAAATCGATAGTTGATAAATTATGTTGGGTTCTTAATCCCGATTTTGGTAAATTTCTTTTTCATGTTCGATGTGTTTTTCATATATTTAATTTAATTATGCAAGATGAGCTAATACACATTAGCGTACATGTCAAGAATTAGAGACACGCTAATATTTATTACAATATCACATATTAGAAAACAAGTTTTTGAAGAGTTTTGGTTTTGCTTAGGGTTTGTGTTCGATTTTAGGGGTTTTGTTTCGGCCAAATATGTTTTCAGTTTGGGGTTTTTGATTTCAAGATTTCAGAAAAAAAAATGTATTTTAGCAAATATTAATAAAGCAACGACGTCATTCATTTGGGTGTTTTTTTTTTTATTCGGATGGATATGTAACATCGTCGAGATGCTATGTCCTATTTCCGTCGAACATATGACAATTTATGTAAGTATCAATTTGACTTCACTAATGAACAGAGAACAATTTTTAAATAAATGAATGAGTATTTTTATTTTTTTCAATGAATAAATAGTAACATATATAATAGCATTCATTGATTTCTCTAAAAAAAATAAAAAAATAAATCCACTAACAAAAGCGCCAGTTCCCTCCCCTACTCGCCTAGTAACCTTTTCTTCTCTCTGTACGTATTTACATGTATATGTACACACCTCGCAGCACCTACAAGGCTACAATCTATCTCTCTCTGCTGTAAATGTACGCTGACGTTACGCAAGTTTGTTTGTTTCTATACGGCGAGGGTATATATGTATATTGTTATAACAACGCACATAGTCACATGATTCGTGTTTGCAATTTTTGTATTAATTTTGGTTTTGAGTGAAAGGTGATATATACGATTGGGAAGATAAGAATGGAAATTTATGTGAATTACATAGGTTAAAAATAAATTGTGAGGTGTTCAATATGTTTGATTTGACTAGAATTTTTAATTCGCACAAGTTTCGGATCTCTGTGGACCTCTGTAATGTTCCATTCTTCATTTTAGGGTTTTTGGGTACGACTCAGTATCACTCCCTACCAAAGCAGCACATTCGACTGGTGGGTTCTCTGCGTTTTTTCTCCTCAGTGTAAGATATAATGGTTTAAATTTTTGTTAAATTTGTTTCCATACTTTAATTCGTGTTCTTATTTTGTTCTATGTTTTATGATTGATGCATATGTTGGTTGTTTTGAAGATCGGCGCACTGTTTTATCGGATTGGTAGTTTGAGTTCAAGAAGAGCTTTGAGAAGCTCTAAATTTTAAAGTAACTGGAATCGGGGGATAATTGGCTAAAGGTAAGGATTATTTATTTTTTTAAGTGTAAATTGGTATGTAACTGTTCTTTACTTGATGCTTGATGATTGAAAAATACATTTTAAGAAAGAGAGAATTCCAAATTTAGTTTTGGTTTGGGATTTAATTTTGGGAATAATTGTCCATTTAACACAAAGTACGCGCAGACTACATTTTTTTTAGAAACTAGGATTAGTGAAGTATCTTTCTTTTATTTTCCAACTTCTGTCTTTTTTTGGTGATTGTGTTTGTCATCGATGGATGTTTTTTCTCGATGTTATAGCAAATTGAGAGCTAGAAATCATTGTTTTAACTTTTTAAGGATTTATATTTTGTTACTTGTTTGGACCGATATTTTTTCTAATTGTCCAACTCCAAAAAAAAAAAACCCTCAAAGCAACATCTGTCACAAACTTTTAATGCTTTTATACGTGAATCTGCATTTTATGTTGGCTGTGGCAGAGCTGAGTGTGGATGTATAGTTTGGTTGTTGTCCTTGTTTGAATTTGATTTGTAATTGTGGACTTTTACTTATAGTCCCAGTGGTAAACTTATGCTTGGATTATTTCGATCTTTTTCTTGCTATCAGTGACATGAAAGTTGGTTATCCATAAGAGTTGTTAGTTCTTTTTTCTGCGGCCGAGAAAGAATGGGCTCTGCTTGTTGTGTTGCTGCAAGGGATAGAACTATAACAAACAGATCGTCAAGTGAAGTTTTACAAAGGAATGTCAGGTATTCACCATCATGGAGCTGTCGATGGGATAATCGTGGACGAGTATCTGTGGAAGAGACATCTGTAAATCGGTTGCTTGATGAAGGATTTGGCAAACATCATTTGGATGTCAAATCTGGGGCAACTATAGAAACTGCCTTCGCATCTGAAGATGGTAGCTCATTGGATAGTTTCCGGTCAATTGCATGGCAGAAGTCCCCAATTACTGATGGAAATGCTGGGAATTCAAGGCTTCCATCATCTGGTAAGTTCTAAAAATCAGTTCCCAATTCTTTTTAAATCAAATTATGATAATGAAGAAAATTTGTTAAAATGAATTATTGCCAATTTCTCAAATCCCATTGCCAACACCCCTCTCAAGTGGCAGAAGCACAATATACTGGCTATTTTGTTTATGCTTCTCAGTTATTCATCCAACTCTTATCTGGGTTTATTTGACATGGTTATTGGTCCTAGTGACTCTTTTTTTTTTCACTTTGCAGTTTGTGTAAAATACAAATGAACTGTTCACTCGAGGAAAAAAAAGGAAAACAAAGTTTGAGTCCTATGTTCCTCCTTTCCACAATTGATGTATGGAAATCATAATAAGTTTCTTTTTCGAGTCTAATTTCCTCTTCCCAGTGATGATATTGGAATCATAAGAACTTCCTTTTTTCCCGTGCATTTAGTGTAGATACACTTCATCTTACATGATTATGAATACACGTACTTCATGGTAAAAATGTATTTACATTATGATTCATGCCAGTGCTCCCAGGCGAACAAAGTGTCACCAAAACATAACCCCTTGTTTGGGCCCCATTTTTAGGATATAATGTATTTCGGAATAGTGATTTTTTGGAAAACGTGTAGTTAAAAAATAAAGAAAAGTTTTGGATTTATGTGTAAAATTATTTTATTGGAAAATGTGTGGTAGAAAATAAGTTTTGAAAAAATGAGTATTTGGAAAAATGGAGGCCAAACATAGGCTAAGTGTCAATGCATTTTGATTTGTAATGTAACCAGTACATAGCATATCCATCATTCAATCTGACTGAAAAAGAAAGAGAATTACTTTTCTTGTGTTAAAGGTGAAGGCTATCAGTCTTCCTAGCCTTTGTCAGAAAAGTGTGTATAGTGAGTGAATGCTAAATGTAGCACTGTTGTTTGGGCCCCATTTTTAGGATATAATGTATTTTGGAATAGTGATTTTTTGGACAATGTGTTAAAAATAAGGAAAAGTTTTGGGTTTACGTGTAAAATTATTTTATCGGAGAATGTGTGGTAGAAAATGAGTATTTGGAAAAATGGGGGCCGAACATAGGCTAAGTGTCAATGCGATTTGATTTGTAATGTGACCAATACATAGCATATCCATCTTTCAATCTGACTGAAAAAGAAAGAAAATTACTTTTCTTGTCTTAAAGGTGAAGGCTGTCAGTCTTCATAGCCTTTGTCAGAAAATTGTGTATAGTGAGTGAATGCTAAATGCAGCACTGTTGAGGTAGGTGGAAGAAAAGATTCAAAGGGAAAGACTTTCACATTGAGAAGATAAGTATGCTGAGAGGATGTGGAAGATGAATGGATTCTTTACTTCTGTGGTTTACCTATATAACATTTGCTCCTAATGGGCCTAGATATAATGAAAATGATATGAAAGTAAGATGAAACATATGAGTAGACATACAGATTTCTGTGTTTTATAAATGATTTGTATGACGTGTTGTTTCCTCTGGGAAAATGAAGGCATCTTCTGGGACTCACTGAGATATGAGGTTGAGGCTAATAATTGGTGAAGAAATATGGGAACATTAAAAGAAAAATTAATGGCATGAATAATCACAAAATTTTAGTGAAGAAGTTGGAGTGCACCCTCATTATTTTTACAGCCTAATATTATATATTTCTTTTTTAATATGAGGAATGCTTGCTTATTCCGTTTCCTCTGTGGAAGGTCATTTGTCTGTTTGTGTAATCTTCATAGTGTATGTTTGTGAAGGTGTAGTAATATGGTAGAGTGAAGTTTCTGAAAACTGATTTGAGGAATTGGGCTGTCAATTTAGCTAGCTTTTTTGAGTTTCATATGACAGCTAATGCTGCAACTATCACACCTTTGTGTTGTGGTTTAAAAGGGACTGACTTTCACTTCATCAAGATTTCATCTACTTGTAAAGGTTGTAAAATGATTATGATATTATTGGAAACCTAGAAAAGTAGCATATTTCAGGTAAAAGATATGGATGCACCTCATGTAATTATGGACCTGTGTTTGATGGTATGTGGGACTTGTTGCAGTGGTGAGAATTTGTTCTATACAATTAAGATGCTTACCAGTCTGTATTTATCAAGACCATAGTGTGTTACTGCTCATTCTTCCTACTTTGAAAGGCCGTCTTTTTACCATCTTTTGGTTTATTATTCTTGGATCAATCCAGAGTATATGCTGAAACCAGAGTACTAGTGGTTGCTGCAGATATTTGGTTATTGGGTGATTCCCTTGTATAAATAAGTGTTAGGCTCTGGTAGTTATTGCCCTCTTTGCTGCGAATTTTGATACCATTCATCAGAGGGTAGTAGTAAGAAACTGTGCTGTGCATCAATCACTAAATCTATGTCGGCTATTGGAGTTCCTACACTTTTGGCCTGAAAAAGGGACCAAAAAATCGTCTATAGTGTTTATCAATGACCTGTAGACCTAATGCCATGTGTATTGGTGCTCTGTTAGTTAATAAATTCCATTTTTACTGGCATTTGATTTAATCTTCAAGTGATGTTATGCTTGATGTTTAATAATTGACACAATAAGAAAAGTAAAAATGCTATTTTTTTAATTCATTATTTAACTTCTCTTAAATTGTATTTACAGATTCATCTACTGCACAGAATTTGAGAGAGGTATGTAAGGAAACCGAGATGATGATTAAAATTATTATAATGTGCTTGGGATGTTTGTACATGTGGATATTTTATAGGCTGATCAAACTTTGTGCTTTTCCCCTTGCTTAATATTCAGGTGAAGGAGTCGGCAGAATTCCGAGTGGTTTCATATCCATCTCCTGTAAAGCTTTCCTCTTCAGCACCTTCAGTTTCATCTCTTTCAACGTCTCCTTTATCATCACACAGTCGCCTGCGTCATCCAAACCCAACTCCTTCAAGATGCCATCACCTTTCCCCTGGACACCAACTATTACGACAAGTGTCAGTTAGTCGGATTCCAGTATATAAGTCACCGACGTTATCAATATCTGACGAGGAGTCATCCTATGTGCTCCCTGCTTTGTGCAATGATTCGACAAGGGGATCTAACCGGGAGTCTTCAGATAGTTGGTCAATTCCTGCCTTCTCTGAGCTCATGGCAACTCGTAGAGAGAGGTGGTCATTTGATAGTGAATTATCGGGCTCCAATCGTGACAAAATGACAAGGTCAGACGGACGTAATTCAGCATCTCTTTCTTTTGATCTCCGAACTTGTGGTGTTTGTGCAAAGCCTTTAACTCAGAGATCTTCATGGTTCAGCCAAGAACTTGCTGCTGTTGCAGTTTTAGTTTGTGGGCACGTGTATCATGCTGAGTGCCTAGAAAATATGACATTGGAAGCCGACAAATATGATCCAGCTTGTCCAGTCTGTATTTTTGGGGAGAAGCGGGCTTTGAAGATGTCTGGAAAGGCATTGAGAGCTGAAATGGATTTGAAAGTCAGAAAGCGATCTAGGCATCGCGTTGTCAATAGTGATCTCAGTGGTGATCGCATGAGGTTTGATAATCAGAAAAACATTAGGCTGGAAGGAAGGGGTGCCAAATTGAGCTCAAGTTCCAGCATGAAGAGCTCTTTAGGAATGCCTTTCTTGAAACGGCACTTCTCATTTGGGTCCAAGGGGAGTATATCCTTGGCGGAGAATCATTCTTCACGAAGAAGGGGGTTTTTCTGGGCAAAATAGCGAGGACTGATCTTCCTTATGGATGGATCTAAGAGGTAAGTCTCATCTCCATGTTTGTGAGAACAAAAGAAAAATATTCTTAAAAGGAAGTTTGTAGTTATTGTTGTCATACGAGTCCAATCAATTTTTTCTAGCCATTGGGTCCCCAAACTTCTGTTTTCAGTGCACTTTGGTACACTGGATTGAAACCTTCAATTTTTCCGTCGAAAAGTGGTGCACTTTGCATGTAATGAGTTATTTGAGATTTATTTTAATCCAATACACTCCATTATCTTCAAAAAGAGTTAAAAAGAGGGAAAATAAAAGATTTGAAGACCTAGACATCAACACTCTATTTCTCTATTTTTTAAAATTATTCTTGAGGGAAATGAGGTGGGGTTGCCGGAAATAACCCTCAGACAAGGCAACGCGTGCAAAGTGACAGGTTAACTGAAAAATTAATATTTCCATCTAAAGGGAACAAACATGCACTAGAAATGAGACCTTTGGACTTGAAGGCCTGAAAGAATTGATTCGTGACTCGTAATATATTTGTGGACGTTTGAGAACTGTGGCTGTAAAATTCCTGGGTCTTTATTATTTTTTGCAGAATTTAAGAGTTCTATCTTAGTTCATTGTTCCACATTTTTGCATCCACAGATTCCACGAGCACGTCATTCTCTGCTACTAGGATTCAATGCAGTGGTAAGCCCAATCTCTCCCGAGGAACAATGGTGTCATCTGCAGGAATAGGGTTAGCTAAGGTACACACTGTATGTACGGTCCACAATTTAAATCTAAATTTCATTTTATTCTATAGAAAAAGAAAATTAGTTGAAGAATATCAATTGTGAGACTGATTCTCTTTTGTTCCGTATATTGAAATTCAGTTGTTTTCTGTTTTAAGTGCATGATATAATTTTGGAAGACCTCTCTATGTATGTGGATGGCTAAGAAGTTTATAGTTCTCTCCCTTTTGTTGCACACTGCCCATTCCCATTCCCATTCCCATTC
>CAIGRP010091906.1:0-35776 GCA_903798385.1 Fraxinus cuspidata | reverse complement strand
AACATCACGTTCAAAATAATCCGGCTCGTGTATTGCACGGGCAACAACTAGTCTAGAAGAAAAATGAAAATCTGCCCAAAAATATCTTGAAGTGCGTATTAGTTTGTTTGTACCACATAATACTTTTTGTCATAAAGCAATTATTGTCTATGTGGCATAGTGTAATTTTTTTTCCTTGAAATTGGAGCTTAAGCAAATAACTACGCATTAGTGTGATAGAAATAAGTAAATTACTTATTTTAATATTGTTTAATAGAGATTTTTCAAATGAAAAAAAATAATTTTTTTTAAGAGTAAGTGTTTAAATTAGTTGGAAAAGTTGTAGATCCAATAAAATATGTAGTCGAAAATAATTTTTCTCTCTTAAATAAGTTCCTATTTTTTTTTTCCCTTAAAAGTTAGAATTATAAGTTATATAGAAATATATTTACCTAGACATGTTGCTACTCAGAATGGAGTAAAAGTAATTTTTTGAAAAATAAGAAGATACTTATTTTACTTTTTTAAGCAAACATCTTTGAAAAGAAAGCAAAACAATTTGATCTCAACTTCGTGACTTCATCCAACATTGCTCATATGGAGGCATCCTTACTAACGCTCTCCTACCAATTGAATCATTATAGAAGACCTTCATGTTTATGACGCGTCAAATTTATCATTTTCCGCACTATATATTCCAATCACGTTACGCAGCTCCCATTTTCCCAAAAAATTATTATCTCTTATTTTTCAAATACACAATTTTTTATAAAATAATATTACACGTAAATCAAAAAAATTTTCTCATTTTTCAATCAAGCATTCTCCAAAACATACTATTCCAAAAAATTATAATTTGAAATAATGAGGGTCAAACCCCCCACTTGACACTAAGTTTGAAATAATGGGGGCTACGTGTACATTCTTATTTATAGTAAATTTGACACTCTTCCATGTGGCATTCTTCAGACTCATTGACTCCAACGATATAGGAGGAATGTCAAAGAGAATGTAAATAACAATGTATGCATAGCTTAATTATATATATTTTGTTAAAAATTGAACAATTTTTAATTGAATGTCCAAATTATAACAAAATAACAAACTTCAATAGTCGTTTTGAAACAACGTAAAACTTCAGTACAAGTTGGGTGGGGTGTCTAATTGCAATTTTAACCCACTTTTTTTTTTTAATAGATGGGTACTTAATTATTATTAAAGTTAGCATCATATGAGCAGTGTCGGTCATGTAATTTTCAGAGTTTGAAACGAACTTCATAAATTAGCACTCCAAAATTACAGTATGCATGTAAAATCTATTAGTGTATTATCGAACCAATTATTATTTTTAACTTAAAATTTAACAGTAAAACAACAAATAAAATTTATTATACAGAAGATTTATATTATAATCAAATAACAAAGTCGACAATGTTACAAACGATCGGTTAAATACCATCCGCCTTGCGATTTTAGAGATATAATCATTAATCAAATTTAAATATTCTAATTGTTCAACCATTTCTTTCTCAATTGATAACATAGCCAATTGATTCAATCTTTTTTGTGACATATTTGATATGAGATAAGTTTTGATCAACTTCAATTTTGGAGAACTTTTTTTTGCATATACAAATGTAAATATTAAATTACACAATACATTGCTTTGAAAATTCCACCATCATAACTCACAATCTTGAAATAAAAATTAAATATGCATGTAAATAAATATATAGAAATGGCTTATAGTTAAAAAGACTTGGACAATATAACTTGCAGCCTAATTTCCCAGTTGGCCAACTTCAAAAGAGCGCTTAACAAAAAGTCACGCACACTTTAATTTTCCTTGAATAAATTATTTGTACCGAATTGTTCTCACATGTGCACAAGGTCTGCGTAAATAAAAAACTCCAAAAAATGTGATCCACACACCTTATTGTGAGTGTAGAAAAAATATTAGATAAAAAAATTTATGTACATAGTACATTTTCCTTTTAAATAAAATATTAAGCTTTAAAGCCAAACGAACAAATTGGTCTGTATGGCATCTAGCCCATTAAAAAATATTTTCTCGTTTTATGTTGGTCTGCAAATTGTGCCCACGAATCAAACACAAATCTCACCCGCCCTAATCTTGGCCTTCTGATTACGTCTTCATCCAACACCTTTCTTCAATTACGACATAGGAAAAAAATAAACAAATATTTTGTTGAATTCCAAATAGATCTAACAAATTTAAAGCAAAATATCACCAAATTCCAAAAAAAAAAAAAAAGAGGAAAATTTTATCAAAATATCACGACTTTATCCTATTATAATAATAAGCCTCATGAACCAAAAAAAAAAAAAAGTAAACAAACCATAGAGGAATAAAATTAGATATACTTTAGAAATCCAAAAGCAATGGAGGTGATGAAAACTAGGCAAAATGTGTGCGATTGTGTGTTTTGTTGAGTAAATTATTTCTATTGTGGAACTTTTCAACTCTGTGCAGTAATTTTGACGATTGCTTTTTGGATGTGAAAATAATTTAGGGATTTCAAAAATTTCAACAATTTTTTTTATAGAATTGTGCTTGCCTTAGAGTAAAAGTATAATCGGGTCGGGTTTGCTATGTTATAATTGCTTTTACGAGCGTATTAATGGGTAATTCGTATTGGCTTCTCCATATCCAGGTCTTTATATTGGGTCTTTAATTTTTTGTAGATGTGTGACGGGAAACTAAAGAAATACAAGTTTTACATTATACGCTAAGTTGCTTCGAGTTTTTTTTTGTTTGAAAAAAAATATGAGGCCCTCTCTAATGTTGAGCCTCAAGCGTAGGCCTCACTCGCGTTGCCCATAATCGAGCCTATATATGAATTGTATTTCAAAGTATCCACTTCAAAAAATAATATTATAATAGCAAAAATAATTTAAAAAATAATTTTCTATTCAAGGTTTTTTATGTTTCCACGAGTTGTTTTATTTATGGGTGTCGTGTTAGGTATAAACTCTTGAAGATTTTTCATACATCATGAGCAAGTTAGATGCCCACTGACATCAATTTGGAAAATAAATGAACAAATGTAAATGTATAAATCACAAGTTCTTCGAGAGCAAAAATAAGGGTATATTTGATGGATATTATTGAAGAAATAATGTATTTTAAATAGTGATATAATGGGAAATATGTGGTTAAAAAATAAGGAAAATTTATTAGTATGATAAAAAATATTATATTATTGAAAAATGTGTGAATGAAAATGAATTTTGAAAGAATTTATTTTGAAAGAATGTGCACCAAATAGTGGCTAAAGTGTATTTGGCTTGTGAGCCAACCTAGGTGAGCGGTTGTATGATTGCTTTTGTAGCCATGCCGAGTTGGTGACACCCTACATCATGCAGGTATCACGGTGACGAATTCTTAGTAAAACTAATTAGCCAAATTCTCGCCTATGATGACACTAAGGTTTCACTCAGTCAGCCTTTACGAATTTGCACAATGAACACACGAAAAGTAAACGCAGAACACATTGATTTAACGGTAAAAACCCAACTCATTTATTACTCCACAATAATATAAGAGAATGAAGGAATACTGAAAGAACACAACACACATTGTGCCTCATCAGTCTAGCCTTCTCAATTTATAGGCCAAAATTCGTATGCAGTTAACACCATTAACTGCAGAAGGAGTTGGCTTAGAACTGCCAGAAACTGATTCCCACATCCATTTCCAGCAACTGCCCATACTTTCCACTTGTATGGATCACGAAAACTGCCCAGCACATATGTCAAACATGTGCCCCATTTGGACACCTGAATTTGTGGACTAAAGCCCACCAACAACAAGCTGGATCAGCTCATGTTTTGTCAATCTGCAACACTTTGACACTATCCAAATTGAAGTCCACATGTTCCTTGCTCCCAAAATTCGAAGTGTGCACCATCAACACACCAATCCGCAATATCCCGGCATGAGTGCAAGGTGTGCTCATGCCCTTGCGCATGTCAACTTTTAAGGGGCTAACAAACCTTCCCCCATCAAAAGAGTCCGATGTCCTCGTCGGAAGAGAACAAATCGACATCCCTTTCATAGGTTGCATCGACCCCACTACTACATTTCCACAAGATAAGATAGTTTGTTCTTCTATTCTTCTTACTTACCCACATTGTTTGATGACCCATAATCTTTGCCACCTCCTTATTATACTGCTTTCTGATCATAGGAGGAGCTCTCTTGGCGTGCAAACGATCTTCTCCCACCAACTTTCATTAAAAGGCTTCAGATAGCTCACGTGGAAAGTAGGATGAACCTTCAAACGATCAGGTAGCTTCAGTCGATATGCTACCTTTAAAACACGTTTGATTATTTCGAAGGGACCATCATACTTTTAAACCAGCTCATGATGTACGGTCTTGCTACTAATCTTTTTCCAAATCTGGAGCGTCAATTTCAACAAGACTTTATCCCCAACCTGGAACTCTACATCCCTCATGTTCTGATCAGCATATTTCTTCATTCGTCTGGCAGCCTTGGGAAGATTGCCATTTGCTTGCTCGATCATCTCTTATTTATCTTTAGCAAACCGAATACTCTATAAGGAGGTCGTTACGTAAATTCATTTCCGTCTGACCATCTGCCTGCGGATGATTTATTGTTGAAAACTTTAACTCAGACCCTTTCATGTTGAACAGTATGGTCCAGAAATTACCTGTAAATCGGGAATCCCGATCACTCACGATATTTTTGAAAAATAACCTAGCAGCAACATCCGTTGTACATTCATGCGGAGCTGGAATAAGTATTGAATATTTTAAAAACATGTCCACCACCATCATAATAGACTTGAATCCATCTTTCCTGAAATGAAATCCATCTAAATCGATTATTAGGGACGTTCTGGAACCGGCAAAGGCTGGAGCAAACCTACCTCTTTCCTCATTTCTGTTTTATCATGTTGGCACACCAAGCAAGATTTCACATACGCCTCTCTCTCGTCACCCCAATTCGGCCAGTAACACGATTTCGAGAGCAGAACCAACATCCTTTCGATGCCCAGCTGGCCTGTCAACATTTTTGAAAAATAACCCAGCAGCAACATCCGTTGTACACTCATGCGGTGCTGGGAAGAAGATTGAATACTTTGAAAATCTGTCCACCACCACCATAATGGACTTGAATTCGTCAATGTTCGGAAAATCCGAAATGAAATCCATCGAAATCGACTGCTAGGGCCGTTTTGGAACCGGCAAAGGCTGGAGCAAACCTGCCTCTTTTCTCCTTTTTATTTTATCCTGCTGGCACACCAAGCAAGACTTCACATACGCCTCTACCTCGTCACCCATCTTCGGCCAATAATACCATTTCGAGAGCAAAGCCACCCTTTCGATGCCCGGATGGCCTGCCTATAGTGGATCATGAGTTTCCTTCAACAATATTTGCCTTAGTCCCCCTCCTGAAGGCACATATAATATGCTGCCTTTAGCATAGATCAAACAATCTTCAATCCAGTACCGTCTTACCAAGCCATCATTGATTTCCTGCAATAACTTGGTATAAGCAACATCCTTGTCAGCCCACTGTTTGATTCTGTCAAGAAAATCTGATTCGAATGTCATTAAAGCTGATACATAAGCTTCCACAGATTTTCAACTGAGTGTATCAGCAACTTGATTCTGCTTGCCTAACTTGTGAACCCACATAAAATCAAACTCATCCAAAAACTCATGCCATCTTGCTTGTTGCCGACAACTTCTTTTGGGACCGAAAATATGTGTTGGCTACATTATCTGTTGGAACAGTGAATTTTGTTCCTAACAAATAATGTCGCCAGTCTCCAGACAATGAACAACCGCCGTCATCTCTTTCTCATGAGTAGAATATCGTTGTTTTGGCTCTTTCAATTTCGACTTTCATAAGCGATCGGATGGCCTTCTTGTACCAATACACCCCGAATAGCACGGTCAGATGCATCCGTGTGTACCTCAAATGGCTTCTCAAAGTCGGCAACTGTAACACCGGTTCAGTTGAAACAACATGTTTGAACTTCTCAAAAGCCCGTTGGCACTCATCAGTCCATTCCAATTTCCGATCCTTATTCAGTAAGTTCATCAATGCGTTCACTTTCTTGGAATGGATTTGAATGAAACGCCAATAGTAGTTTGCTAATCTAAGAAAAGAACGTAATTTCGGCACCTTGGATGGACTTGGCCACTCCATGATAGCATTCACCTTCTTCCCATCAATTCTGCTTCTTCCTTAACCAGCCCAATGTCCCAAAAACATCACATCGGAACGGCAAAATTCACATTTCTCATTCTTGACATACAATTGATGTTCTCTAAGCAGTGAGAACACATTTCTCAAGTGGACAAGATGATCACCCAGTAAAGGCAGAACACAGTGATTTACTAGTAAAACCCAACTCATTTATTACTCCGCAATAATACAAGAAAATGAAGGAATACTGAAGGAACACAACACACATTGTGCCTCATCAGTCTAGCCTTCTCAATTTATAGGCCAAAATTCATATGCAATTAACACCCTTAGCTGCAAAAGGGATAAACCAAACCAGTTGGCTTAGAACTGCCAGAAACTAATTCCCACATCCATTCCCAGCAACGGCCCATACTTTCCACTTGTATGGATCACGAAAACTGCCCAACACATATGTCAAACATGTGCCCCATTTGGACACCCAAATTGTGGACTAAAGCCCACCAACAACAAGCTGGATCAGTCCATGCCTTGCCAATCTACAACACTTTGACACCAGCCAAATTGAAGTCCACATGTTCCTTGCTCCCAAAATCCGAAGTGTGCACCATCAACACACCAATCTGCATTATCCTAGTATGAGTGCAAGGTGTGCTCATGCCATTGTACATGTCAAACTTTAAGGAGCTGACACAAGGTGCCATCAAATTCGAAATTTGAATTCAAATTTCAATTTTTTTGTTTAGTTTCCCGATTTAATAATTTCTACCTCTATTTTTCTTGTTATCTTATCATGCACAATGACTTGCTCATCATCTTCTTCCTACCTAGAACGAAAATAATTAATCTAGTTTCTTGTCAAATTTTCAAAAATCCAATAAAATGTTAGTTGTGTTACGGACTTCAATAAGATTAATGAAAAGTTAATGTTATTATTTCATAACAACGGAAATATTTTTTATTTAGCCTTTGATGCTGTGTTAAGCTGCATTAATGGACATGTATATTTGGTTGCATTATATGTAGGTGATGATAATTTTAGTGTGTGTTGTCTCCCATTATTGTAAAAGAAATGGAGCATGAATAATATTTTTTTGAGAATGTATGGTTGAAATTTAAAATAATTTTATTGGTTTGTATTTAGAATATTTTATTGGGTGAATATGTGGCGAATAATCTTACTATAGCATACAATGTTTTGGAATAATAGGAGACAAACGAAGCCTTATTCTCAAACGATTTTATGATAAACATGTTGCATCATATGAACCTACTACTCACATTGTACAAATTATTGCATATTCTTAACGAGATTTTAATTTGATAAATAAAATGTTAGTATATCATGTACAACGTGCATGATTAACGATGCAATTTTATGATATATGTAACAATTGTTTTTCTCCTTTTCATTTTAGTAAGGTGTCCAAATATTATTGATGTTAAATGTGGTGCTCATATATTGGAATGTACTTTAGGTAATTTAGGGAAAGCAAGATCGAAAATATGGAAGAATCTTATTCTTCAAAATAGCATAAAGGAATTCAATTTAATTTTTCACATAGATTTTGAACGAAACCATAATAGTCTAATAACTTTGATTTGTTATAGAAATAGGATAACTATTTTTATTATCGATTTCAAAATGAAGCTCAGTCGAATGATTAGTGGAACACTTGCACTTTATTTTATATTTTGTTAAACATATTTTCGTGTTATATGCAATATGAGTCTCATTTTTTCAATTTATATTTCATTATACTCTCATTGTTATATGTTTCTTTAGTCTTTTTTGCATTGAGGGTTGCAATGGAAAAAATATTAAAATAAATTTTCTTCTGGTACCAATTATCTTTTTCATAGTTGTAGTGTTTGATCTCCATATAAAATTGTAAAGGATTGGACTTTACTTTCAATTACTTCAGATAATTTAAAATTTATATTCGAAACAAGTATAGCAACTCTGTGAGAATGAATTTTAGAATCGTGTAATTTGTACCCCGATCCAAACTACATAGATTTAAATTTTTCAAAGTTCGAAATGTATGAAACTAATATGTATTGAGCATCAACATGGGATGAGACATTAGCAGGCCAGCTTCTTCGATATACTTTAATGGTGGAATGCACAATAATATCAATATCGGATATTGTAAAGTACAACTAAGACTTGTTTGCAATACAAAATTTCATCGATACTCATGGGCATAAAGCCTATCACGAGAGAATACATAAGACTGAGATGTATTATATGGTACGAAAGATATTATGATTTGAATAGAAACACTTATTTGCATGCATCAATTGCTTCAAGAAGATGAATGTGGCATTCCGATATCTTTTCAAATGTGCAATTACAGACTCTTAAGGCATGCATATTGATCTTCTAAGCACCGATACTTAACTTATGCTAAGCACCAAGCGACGTGAACACAATACAAATTATATAATATGTGGTGTAATCAATTTTGTAATCAACTGCTAAACAAAACACAAGTACTTAGAAGATCAAATTCACATTCGTGTGTGTGTGTGTGTGTGTGTGTGTGTGTGTGTAGCTCTTATTTAAAAAAATTGAAGAAATAAAAATTGCACTTTCACTCCTCAAAGTACAATGAACACATAATAAAATAATATTTCGTTAAAATAATTATCTAATGGTAGGGAAAAGGAAAAAAGTGAAAATAAATATTTCATCAAAAGTGTTATGTAAAGTTGTAAAAATTTTCTTCCTTCATTCGGGCTTAAGATCGGTTAAAATACGTAGGTACAGTTGAAATTGCACTATACTTCGAGGAATGAAAGTACAATTTTTATTTCTTCAATTTTATTATTAAAAATGTTGGTAGTCACTCAAGTTCAAGAGAAAATTCATGTTAGTCCCCTTTTTTTTTTTTCCAATATTGATGATTAAACGTGTCCTGTAAAACTAAAAGACCTCGATTGATCGATCAAGCTGTAGCAAAAATTAATCAATTTGAACAAAACAAGTTCAATAACTAATATGTAATATTGCTAAAAGTCCAAAAACTATTAATTAGTACATTCTCTCTTCGCCATATGTTATTTGGCTGGATTAAAAAGTATAAAGACCAAAATCTGGTTAACTCATCATAATAAGAGTAATGCCTTTTGTACATAGCATTGCCTTCACAGCGCCTTACTCATAATAATATACACTCAATACTATTATACTAGTTTTATACATATTTTTTTAATACAATCTAATTTCGTGCGAAGCCTAATCCTTACTTAATAATATAGACGATGTAACCAAAATGAAGTTTAGTGATCAAAATGTGATTTTACTAAAAGTTTCAATACCGTATTTAAACCCCACTCCACTCCACCCCACCCCACTCCACCCCACCCGTCCTCCTCCCCCTGTCTCTGCGTAAAGCCAAAAACAAGAAGAAGAGACTTTAGTTTCTAATTTTTCTAGAGAGAGAAAAAAATAAATTCTCCTTCTATTATGTCTAGGGTTCCTAAAATTTTATAGATTGCAATTTAATTTTTCCTCTCACACATTACCTTGCATTTTCTCGATCATTCCAACTTCTAAATGAGGACATTTCGTTACCAAATTTCCTGAAAATTCATGATAATTTTAACTTCCTGGCGATCAGAAAATTCAAGTTACAGGCTTACAGGTAATTCCACTTTGATTTTTAATTTCAATTTTTCAATTCCAAAAATGCTTGACAACTTTACACGCTTGAGTTCTGTAAATATTTAATATGTTAAATGCATTGGTNGACAACTTTACACGCTTGAGTTCTGTAATTATTTAATATGTTAAATGCATTGGTGGTACACTGGTACTTCTAACGATTATGAATTGTCATGATAATGTCGGAAAGATTATGCATGGGTGAAATGCGAGATTTTTCGCGAAGTACATTGTTCTTCGGAAGTTGTTCTCTTTCTGACGGGAAATTTGTGTTGTAAAATGAGGAAAAGAAATTATGGGAGGCAAATTCTGTTTTATATGTCTGGAAATTTATTCATTTTTTCAGAATTTTTACAATTTTGTTGTCTATCAAGTTCTAATTACTATATGCGGGAGAATTATATCCACGAATACTCCAGGTTTTTTAGAATTATATCAAGTTCGATTTACATTTTTCTTGTATCACATATCACGTTCTAGATTGATCCTTTTTCCTCTTGATTTTGAGTATCCTTTTTCGGTATACCTGTGTAAAAAATAGATTCTAATATGTGCCGATGATGAATTCTCACTCCGCTCTAACTAATACATGGAATGGTTATGAATCTAATAGCTGTGGTAAAATGCCCTGCTTGTCTTGATTGTCTATAAGGTCAATCCTTTTTTTTTGGGTATGAAATTTGCCGGTAATCATGCTGCTATTGATTTCTAAGGCAGCAATTTCTTGCACGATTTAGTCAGAAATTCATTTTCACCTTATCTAGTGAATTTGGTGCGGTAATATTGCATTTCTATGCAAGTTTATTTTGCTTAGCAGTTTGGTTCCATCATAATGCGATTTCTGCTTGTGAATTTCTTGTTTACTCTTAATGAGATTTCTATAACACGAAAACTCTCTTGAAGTTATTGATTAGTGTCTTTGATGGAGTTTACATGATTGCTGTCTAGTTGTGCAACAAATATGTAATCGTTTTATGTTGCCTATATTTGGTGTGGTTGATTTGTTTTGATTCCAATTTCTGTAACATTAAACATAGCATATTTCTTGTTATCTCAAGATGTGATGCATGTTGTTGAAACCAGTGTCTAGGTACACACTTTGTCATATTTTTTATGGTATGCTCTCTCAAAAGTGGGAGAATGGCTGCCTTGGCGAGGCTTCTTGCAGCTGGAAGCGTCTCGCAAACTGTTGCAGGTAAACTAGTGCATTAATCATCAAATTTTTTACTTCATTAGATTCATTTAAAAAATTGTCGATTTTACTACTTGTTGATCTCTTGTAGTTGAACACAGTTAGTAGAGGCTGATGATTTATGTAATTAGAAATTGGTTTGTTTTACGTGTCTTTTCTTGGTGATAAGACAACGCAGTCCTGCATTTGTGATCTTCCATGATAGCCTTTTGGTGAATTTTTCGCGAATTTACCTGTCAGGGGCTTTTGATGGAAAGGTACAGTCTTCAGCTTGAGTTCAGAGTTGTAGGATACTTTTGTGTCGGAGTTGTCGTCATGAGCCAAGACAAGCAAAATTGGAAGAGTTCTTATTTATTTGGTTTCTTCTTGTGCTTTAACCGAGCATTTTCATAGCAGATAATAATCTTGTTATGACAATTTAGCTGTGGAACAATCTCTTTCCTGTGAACTTAAGTAGCTGTTATATCTCCATCTATCTACATGTATATATTCTAGAAAAACAGGATATATTTACCTAGCCATCTATTATGTGGAAACCTTTCAATGTGTACTTGAAGAAACAAGCTAGCTGGAAAATACATGACAGCAGTAGAAACTACAACTTTAGCAAGCTTTGTAGCTTGTACAACGTCTTATAATGCAGTTCAGTTAATTTTTCTATATGTACTTCTATATATTGGACTTGATTTCTTTGGCTATCTACCCTGGGGAGACTAGATCTAGTCCTTGTGACTGATATTTGACATTTAACAACTAATATCTTATTGTTTATTATTTTCTCTCTCTCCAGAGGACGTAGATCGCCAGAAATTAACTGCAAAATACTTGCACAGAGAATTACGAGAGGCAGATGAAGCAAATTTGCTTGATGAAGAAGGTATGTTTGCTCTCAGTCCTTACAGAACAAAGAAAAAGGGATTTGTCACGTTGTAATCGTTGTCTGTGTGTGTTGTACTGAGATAGATACAGGAGGAAGAAAAGTAAGAAAATGTAACATTGAGAAGAAAGCAACAACAAAGTTATAAGAGAGAAAAAGAAAAGAATAAAAATCCTAAGTGGAGTTCAAATCTTTTTCCAAGAGAAGTAGAAGGCAGAAAATAAAATTGATAGGTAAAATTAACACCCTAGCATTACAACGATGAATTTTTATTTGAGATTTTTGATAACTTCCAAGATTGCCATGAAACTTTAGAAGGAGGGAGTCCCAACCTATGATGATTGGACTCTTTAGTTTGGACGACGTACTCATGTCGACACGATATGACACAACACGATACATGGGTATGGGTATAGATTCCGGTGTTGGATCCTTCAACTTAAAAGTGGACATGGCAGAAATATGAAAGGGAGAATGTCATAGGAGGAAGCAAAAGTTGCATGGAGATAAAGAGCGACCCATGATTTTTAAAGCAAAACCAAGTCCATTTAATGTACACTCCAAAAAAAATATATATAAAACTATTAGGTTATGATATTCTAAAAAAATTTATGTTTGTAAGGCATATCCATGTAATCATATCCAAATTTTGGATCTTTTTAGCCGTATCCCCATATTCTAATTTTTAGAAGAAAAAGGATCATATTCCTAGATATATATACCCATACGTGATACCTGTATCCGACTCCGAGCCATATGTCTCAAACACTATACTTTGCTATGGACATGTTTCAAGATTATATTATACTGAAACAATTTCATTTAAAAATGGGTCCAATTTGCAGTATAAAATTGATCTTAAATCATGATTCAATTCTTTGAACACGCCTAAAGATTATTGTACCTGTGATTGTGGAGCCTGCAATATGTGTCTTCCACTTATATACTCTACCATAAAGGATTTCTTAAAGTAAAGATTCTTGCTTCTTTTACACAAATTGAGTTCTGATTTCTTAGTTTCTTGTTAATGATAATTCTCTTGTAGATATGCACGTGTTTGGTTTGAAGCCCATGGCAGATCCTTTATATTTGGTAAGGTTTGGGAAAACCTGTATTACTAACTATTTACATCACAATTTTATTCCCCTGTTTTGTCATATGAAGGAAATTATAAAATCTACTCCAATGCCTATAATTTAATAGCTTGAACAAATAAATAAATTAGGAAGAAAAGTAGAGAAAACTTGAACTTTTTTATAAATCTTTCCACTTACTAATTCTCTCGTTTGATTTTCAAAACAATAAGCATGATTTTTTTATGCAAGAGTGTTATATACATGTAATATAATGAATCTCTCGTGTTGGAAGTTGAGGAATCTTTTTAATGTGTGAAATGTAAGATTGAGGAGTGTAAAATAATTTTTTTTGGAACACACTATAATTGGTTCCCACTGTAGGTTGAACAATCATATCAGAATTTTACAAAATTTTTGCCAACAGAGCATGAATTTTGTGCTTTATAAGCATTGGAAGTCAACTGCATGAAGACCGACTGAGATGGTTTGGGCACATATGAATTTCTTCCTTTTTTTTAATCACATGTATATTCTTGAAGTTTTTGTTAATACATCTTTGCCTGCGTTATACTTTTTGCCTAAGATAAATAGCTGTGATTGATGGCAAATGCCGTGTGAATATTGACTTATATCTTCATTTCTAGAGTATCCTCACAAATTAGTGAAATGGCTGCTTAACGTATTTTGAAGGTATGCTGCAATGCTTGTAAGAAGCCAATTAAGTCCAGTCATTATGCTGAACATTCAGGTTCAATTCATTTTTGTTCCCCAAAGCTTTCGCATCTTGAGATTTCTTTTGTTGCATGCTAATTTTGGCTTTGCATTGGTCAGTTGCGGAATTTTTTTTAAATGATACGAAAGATATCATTTGACAGGAAAGTACATCAAAGAAAATAGGGAACCCATTGAGTCAATTCTTGGATAAACCAAATTGTGCTCCACTGAGTCATCTTATATGTAAATCAAATTGTGATAATGACTAAAGGTCTAAATGTTCCTTGGATGTGCTGATATGGGAAGCTATGGGGCAAGAAAATAAAGAAAAGGAATAAAGATAAACAACAAGAAAAGAGTTAAAAAATTGAGTTTATAAATTTAAATACTGGAAAAAAATTTTGAATACCAAAATATATGATAGGATATGTCGTATGTACTCGTGCATTTGAAAATTTCTCAAAAACGTCATGATAAAGAATTTGGCCAAACGTAGGAGAAGGATCAAAAAGAAATGGGTCCCAACCTCCTGCTGGCAGAAGATATATGAGTGTGTACGAGTATAATATGAATGTAAATGATGAGTTTGGCAGATAATATGGCTTCTTCACAAGTTATTTTTTATACATGTCACTATATTAACTATTAATTTGTCTTCTGACTTCTTAAATTATGTTATTTGAAAATATTATATGTTTTAACATATTAACCAACTAGCAAACCCTAGTTTGGTATAGTTCTCATGGAGCATGTAACAATAATAAATTAATAATTATTATTTTTTTTCAAAAAATAAAAAATAAAAAAACTGGGTGTTTCAAATAGAAATTAAAAAAAATGAAAATCTCTTTTCAAGATGGGTGTAATACTTGAACAATATAGGAACTGTATTTTACACGTTCTTTTACACGTTCTGTACTCGGGGTTTAAACACTAGTATTTGGAAAGTGTACTGCAAATGGGAGCATTTTTCCAATTATTTGCATCTACATCGGTGTGATATAAGTATTTTTTCAACTAATTTGAATTTCCAACTCGTCTCTTCTATCACAGCAGCTTACTGGAGAGTTAAATAAGGTAATAGACTAATCCAATTTAAAACTAAATAATTTACACATACACCTAGTAAGGAGAAAAAAATTATGTCAAAAATCAATACTTGATCCATGCGTATTGATAGAAACATCATAGTTTAATCTAATAAGTGGGGAATAAAATTACAGTAATAAATAGTATTGGATTACTCTGAAGCAGTTGCAGGATTACTATTACTAAGAGGGTGGTGCTCCACTTAAATGTACCATTCACTCATCTTTTAGTTGTTCTTTCTCTTATATCTGCAGAACTTTGTAAGTCTCTAAATTACAAAGAAGAAACAGTTTCAGAAGTTGACGGCGCTTCTGGGCAAAAGAAACTTCCACGGAAGGACAGAAAAAAGTTACTGATTGCTCAAGCTAGTATCCTTTTTCCCCTCAAGAATTTGATCGATTCTCTTGCTTTACCATGTATGTTTATTTGAAATTCTACCACATTATTGGTAAGCATTATATCTTTTCTCAGACGTAGTCCATAAATAAAAATTATACATATCATGTATCACAAGAGAAAATGGTTAATTTTACTTATTGTCTTAAATTATGATCGATAGATCACTTTGACTATGTGGAACTTCTTATATTACTCGAAAAATATTTATTGTTCTTAACCTCGTATAGACCAAACTACAACTGTCCGAGAACAAGAAAAGTTTGAATCTCTAGATTCTGATAATATTACTGTGCCAGAATCACATTTCGATGAAGAGCTTCAAATGATTTCCTTAGCTGAAGTTAAACGTATAGTTCTCTCTCTGACACACTTATATTGCGACCTAAAAAACGAAAATTACGTTTAAGTCTTTCTGTTTCATTTTTTGCTGTACTTCTAGCATGTGCTTTTGGTCTCGATTCATGAATTGCTATTCTACTAATTATTGTCATGAAAAGATATTCCAAATGGAAGTCTATGCTTTAATAGACGTACAATATGTTACATTTTTGTGGATATCCAGAAAATCAAATCTTTTGAAGAGATATGTGCACAATCTGCATTGTAGGAAACACACAGTGTGTGAATGAGACACCAAGAATGAATAGTTTGAAAGTTAATCCTGTTAACATGGAGCGTTCAGAAACTGTGATACCAAGTCCAACTAAACGTGTCAAAAGGTATGTGGAGCATGATGCATCTTTATCTTTGATGTTGTCCAACAAAGCATTCCATAAATTTTTTAGCATGATATTATACATCTTTAAAATCAACTGCCTCATTTTTTATGCTTTTCCTTTTCTTCTGCTGCCCATTATATTATAGCAGCTACCAATCCAACTTGTTGCAAAATTGGACGGTAGGATGTTACTCTGCTAGTAGTTTGCCTGAAATTTACTTTTGCTCATCAAATTTTCCAGTGGCATATGCATGATGCAATTCCTTGGGGAAAAAACTCGAATTTATGATTTGTTCAGGGTTGATCATTTTACTTTGACACACACACTTTAATTTTCCTCTTTATTTATTTCCCCGGGTACGTGCTTCCTTATATGGTATTGAATACAAATACTTGTTCCCATAATTTTACATAAGCAACCAAGAAAAATGATACAACTGCACCATGAGAATTATAATACCTGAAGGCTCTTCCATTGATTCAGAGCAAATATCCCGAGTAAAAGTATTTACCAGTTGTGGAGGATTCCCTATCCTTCAGGTTTCATGCACAGTCTACTTTTATCTTGTAGGTCTGTAGTTGAGAATCAATCATATCCAGATGCCAAGACTCCGTGTATTATGTCTGAAGAGGTCCTTCAATGTAAGCCCTTTCTTTTCTTTCGACATTAGTATGTTTTTGCACAAATTTATTGTAATTCGTGCAATAGGAATGTTTACTTCTCACTTTGTTCTGATGGGTGTGGGTGTTGTGTTTTCTTTGAAGGTAGCATTAGTTGGGATACTCTGGAACTTCTGAAAAGTTCAAACAATAGATTAAATTAAAAATATAATCCCAATTTAAAAATGTTAAATGCAGCTCACATGTTCATTAAAAGTCCCTCTCACTTGAAAGCTCCCAGTTTCCTTTTCTCCAATAGGTCTGAAAGTAGTCTTGATCTCTTTGTCATCTTAAATTTTGACTTGATTCTCTCATTACTTAAAAAGAAACAAGCAAATTTTTGTGTCCACCTCTTCAAGATGAAGCTAGAGTTAGAAAGGCAATTAATTGTCTTTTGGTCCATAATTTAAATTTATATACAAAATTATGTTTAAAACATAGATTATCGATGGCCAAGACTTTCCTTGTAGTCTCAATTCAAGTATGGCAGCCACTTTGGAGGACTTCTATTATGGTAATTTGTAAATGGTAATACTCTTTTGAGATAGTACCTTTCTGCACCTAAATGGTCCAAAATATTAAATATGACCCAAGCGTGATTAGAATTTGTTCGCTTATAAATAGTAATACCCTTTTCAGAGAGTACCTTTCTGCAGCTAAATGGTCGTGAATGTTATATATGACCAAAGCATGATTTAAATATGTAATTTCCTTGTTCAGTGTCTACCGATCTCATGCATAAGTTGGTTAGGATTCATTGAAGAATGCTCTGCCTTTCCCTTTTTTCGTCTTCCATGCTTTGATGCAAAATAGCGTCAAGTACATTTATCAATAGACTTGATGGGAACAACACAAAGATTCAGCCAATACTTGACTCCTTTTGTATGGATTCTTATTCTCCCTATTTATGCATATTGAGGTAAGCCTTTGTGTTCTCGTCTCCTCCACTGGTCAACATCTGTTCCTTTACCAGCAGGGTAATAGAAAATAGATCCAAGGTAGTGACATTATACTATACATATTGGGCAAGAAAACACACGAGCAAGTGTGCATGCACACTTACAACCAGTGTTCTAAAAAGCTCGCCTAGGCTCAAAGCTTGGGCAAAATGCCTCGCTTCGCGCCTAGACTTTTTTTTTTTCCAATTTTTATATGGTTGAATTTTTTCCTTCCTCTCTTTCGTTTACCTTAGGAACGCTTTATTAGTTTTTTTATGTTTTTCCTTTTTTTTAAAAAGTCTTTTATTTGACTTTAACTTATTAATTTTTTATTTTTTAAAAAAACTTTTCATTTGACTTTAATTTCAAGTTTTAAATTTTTCTTTTATCTATACAAAAGTTAGAAAAGACTTTATCTAGATAGTTAAATAAGATTTAAGTTGTTGTACTATTTACATTATGCAATTATGAACTTGAGACTCGTTATTTCGTTACATACTCCAAAAAACATGTATGAACTTCATATGAATCTATTAAGTAGGATTTGTCTAATTGAAACTGTGAAAAATATTTTAATTTTTCCATTTCGAAAACTTGAAAAAATTGTGTAATTGACTAATGGTAGGAATTATTAAGTAAATATAGTATTTTATAATTTTAGATGTTTGATTTGTATTATTATTATTAAATAATTTTTAAAATGATTAAAAATTTAAAATAATATAAAAAATAAGAAAATTGTTTTTTACGCCTAAGTCTCGCCTTGGCTCGTAAAGCTTGAAGCTTTGCCCTCCACGCCTAGCCACGCTTTACGTTTTTTAGAACACTGCTTACAACATATATATCTGGTATGCATTTACATCTTGCTTTCTCTTGACCTCCTTTATGCCATGGATGGAAGCTAGATTGTTCGAATTTTTGGGTATTGTCATATCTCTTGTTTGTTAAGCTTCTCACAGAAAATATTTTTCATGTTGCTAAAGCATAACTGCTGTGCTTACATGGTTTAGGTCGAGAGATTCCAACTAGATCAAGTGGAGAAAGTGGGAAGATATTTAAAGGTGCCATTCGAAATCAAACCTCTGATCAAATCTATGAAAGTTTAGTAACCAAAGGTACCTCTTCATGGTTCTGGCCAAATGGCCATCTTCAATGTGGTCTATGGTGAAATAAATGTTTTTTTATTTATTCATTTTAATGGTTTTGGAAAGTCATAGTTGCGTATGCTTTTAATTGAACTAACTTGACGTCGTGTTCGGAGAGTCCAAACGTGTCTTTGGACTTTGGATGGGGTTTCACTTTAACCATGCCATTCAAAACCAATTCTATGCTTGGGCTTTTTAAATGTGGATTTAGAATTACTTTTGATCGTAGTAATCTTGGTGTAGCAATCTCAGATGTTCCTGCTCCCCTTGCAACTAAAATGTACTATTCTCAAAGAAACCATTATCTCCGAAGCGTCATTAGTCACATGTATTATGCGGAATCAAGGAATTCAGAAGAATTACGAGTCAATTCGGAGCAAACACAACCTTCATCTCCTAGCTACCTTTACCATGGACAAGTTGAGAATCAGCAGGTCAAGTTCAGCCACTTATATGTTTCTTGTTATAACAAAATTATCTCAATCCAAAGAACTGGCATATTTGGTAATGAAATTCAAGTTTATATACTTCGTTTTTGTGACGTATTTTTGAATCTCATGCTAAACTTTCATACATGCTGACAGTTTTAAGGCTAATTGTTTTGGAAGTTATGTATCAGACTCTTACCTGAATCATGAGTTCATTAATTTTCTTTTGTTTCTGTGGGGTAGTAACTTGAAGCGTGCTTAATCAACATGGGAAACCGGGAAGCCTCAGAGAATTACAGTGGCTCACAGTAGGACCTGTATCACTATATGTAAAACTTCTTCATGTTATAGGATGCTCAATTTTATATTCTTCACATAAAGTTAGAAAGTATAGTAAATAGGATCATCCGTATATTACTTATAATGTTGTTTTCTACCTCTTCATGTGAACATGCAAGAAAATGGAAAGCAAAAATTGAGTCGAGTTTTGGAAAGAAAATTTACCATATGTTGGACTCTCTTCAAACTAAAATCCAGTTTGCTACGACAGTCATTTAGATAGCTAATCCTGGATGGAGTTTTAAGTGAAGCTTAAGATTCTTGTTCTGTAATCTAAGTCAAATTCAAGTAGAAAAATATTGCTACCACTTTCCTGCAAGGGTTACCTCACTTTTTTAGCTGTAACAGTAAATGTGTTTTATCCTACTAAAAATATTTGGACAGATAGTCCATTCTGATTTACTACTGGGCAACATGCCTTGTTTCTAATTATCCATAAGATGTGGTTGTTAACTCACATAATGAGCTATTATGTTTGTCAGCTATCAGCACACACTCCTAAACATTGTTGTGCTGTGGCTTGAACTGGCTGTTACTGTGATACAATCATAGATTTAACAGTCATCCTGTGTCTGTTATATTAATCCTTTGCTTAAACTATTTTTTATGATGGAACAGAGAGAAGAACATTCTTTGCATCTTGGGCAAACACTCGATCAGATTCCTGCAGACAATTCAGAATTGTACATGGGCAAATCACAAGGATTTATTCCAGCCTCAAACATTTCATCTCCCTTTCCTGTGCATAATACCCTAGAACCTCACACTTCCATGGGAAATATAAGCAATTACATTCCAAACTCTTATTCTTTTGCAGGCAGAACAGGTTAGTAATTCTGGTAGCTATTCCATCTTAAAATGCTCATTATACCGTTAGACAACTTGGGAAGATAGTCATTAATTTTGATGGTAGGCTACAACTAGTAATCTAGCAATGCAGGGGATTTGCAATTGATGTGCTGAGCGGCTCATCTTGTCATGCCCCACCTTCACCTCAGCATGGATTAACCTTTACTTTTCATCTAATGTTTTAGCAATTTTAATAGCGACTGTGTGTCTCTTCAGATAATTTTATGCAACTGCACTAGGTGCTGCTTTATTTTTACCCCTGTTGGGATTACTCTCTCTCTCTCTCATCACTTGATTGGTTGATATCGTACTTGTGAGTTTTTGGTCATCAATAAGAGTGCCATTTGATTGACAGGGACGACAATTGTTGTACACACTGCTAATGTTACTGAGAAGTTCAACCTTCGTGGGATTCCCCGCCCAAAAATTTTCCTGTTCAATAGTTTAGCAAGCTAGTTTCCATTTTTAAAATCTAAGACATGAAACTGTGTTACGTTTTATAGTGCTCTGGACCCCGTCAAGGGGTATTTGTACTCTAATCTATCCGGGATTCCTGCATGATCTTTGGTTTTAACCTGGCTTAAGTTCTTATGTAATGTGCTATATGCAAATAAGTAATGCATACCACTTCCATTCTGAATGCCAGGCTCATAGCATTTCTACTACTAACAATAATGTTTCAACTTCCTTTTCATTGTCGCACTGGTAATAGGTGTAAGCCCTCTGAATTAACTTCCGTAAGTAATGAATTTTATGGTTTTGCAGGAAAACCTATAGGGACCATGCAACAGGCTAATGGAAGCGTTCCAGTCGTATAGAAGTCTCAAAGGAAATTATTGGTAAAGTTGATTTTCTTTTTGCTCTTGTTTACGAGGTTGAGGCTAAATTGCAGAGTCCCAAAAAAGGTTTACTGTCTCTAATGTGTTACACTGGACATCCAGCAATGTTGAGAACACCCACGTATATATATATTTGCAGCAGTTTGTAGATATATCTTTCTAATTTAGTAGTGAAAATCCGCCACCACCCCCAACCAAAAAAAAAAAAAAAGGAAAATATGAAAGTTATCTTTGATTCATGTTACAGCGGCCTTCTACAAATAGTTCGTCTCCAATTCTATTCAGTATGGGAATATCAAAATGACACTTAAGGGATACTCCTTTTGTTTTTGACATCCATACATCCTAATGAGTTTTTAGGCTCCACCGATGATGGTTAGGATTTCTCAATCGTGTATGTATCATCAAAAAGACGAAAGTATAGAAAAGGAAGGGAACACAAACTTGACCTCCACAAAGTAACAAAGCATCAAATGTAGTAGAAGCAGTTAGAAAGCAATAAATGAGGAGTACTATTTCCTATACAATGAAAGCAAATGAGTCCTAAATTACTAGCCTCTTAAGTTAGGCAATCCATAGTAATCAATCTGCACAAATGCCTTGAGCTGTTGATGAAGGTCGTGTGCTTCATACTCCTGGTAGTGATGGTGGTCTCATCCCTCTAAGGCAAGTGAATTTGCAATGTGGTTCCCATCATGATAGATATAAAAAATATTATCACGATAAAAAAAAGTTGTCTTATATGTTTGAGAGTACCTTGAATCACCCACGATCCTCTATACCTGATGATGTAGTGGACATACGCGATGAAGTCAGTCTCAACCCAAATATCTGAAATCATAAATCATCTAGCAAGAAGAATCACATCGAATATTGCTTGAAACTCAACTTCCAGAATAAGGCAAGCACCATTGGGAGAAGATAGTGCCCTAATACACTTTCCAGCTTGGTCCCATATAATACCTCCACCATTAGCAAATCCATAATTGACGGACCATCAATTTTGATTTTGTAAAATTCCACAAATAGATTGTGCCAAAGAACCAATATAAGGGTAATGGGGGGTAGGGGGGCCATAGATATGTTGAATAGGGGAGCAAGAGCTAAATCTCCTGCTAGTATATAGGTCGAAAGAGTTGATCTCTATGTAAATGGAATCATGTGGTAGACCTTCCAAATAATTTGTCTAGGCACCATGCGGATCTCCATATGCTTTGTGTCACTCTCTTTGGTCCATAGAAACCAAAAAATCAACAGATGAGTGACAGTGCGAATGTGACAATAATGAACGTGCTGATCAGAATATCTCTATCTCTGGAATCAATATTTGACCCCTTCACCCGACCGTATAGGTATAAAATATATCACCAAAGTGCTGCCATAGCTTATCAGCAATAAAGTTCTTTATGAGTATTTTAACCATTTTGTATTAATTAGGGATGACAACATTCTTTGTCGGTGAATAGGGAGAGGGTAGGGACATAACGAAAAACATGGTTTTTGTCCTGAATTCTCCAAACCAGTCTAGATTATATTAATTTTTGTTATTTTAAAAAATTTTAAATAGATGATTAAAAATAAATAATAAATTAAAATGAGATGGTAAATGGGGATTTTTTAATCATAACACTCCTCTCAAAAATCCCCAATGAGGCGAAATAGTAATGGCGACTTATTCTATTCTTGTCTTGTCGTGTTGACACCCCTAGTTTTAATTCTAATTTAGATTAACTATTGGAAAAATTGCATCATCAGTTCTTGATTTATTGTCTCAATAACAAGTTGGTTTTCAATCTTTAAAATGAGCAAATTGGTCCTAACATTTTATTATAGTTGTCCATCAGCCTCAAATAGTAGAAACAATCCAAATCTTAGTTACATTTTGACGTGATCCTCATAGAACGTCTCATTTCATATTTCTAAATCGGGGAAGTGAAACCTGGCTTTGCATGTGAGAATCACATAAAGATATTACATAGATTTGTATCTTGTACTGTTATTATCATTGAGGATTGACTACATAACTATAATGAAAGGTCCGATTAATGTGCTATTGGAGATGAGGGGTACAATTTTCCCTATATTTAATATACTTGAAAATATTCTAGTCTGTGGACCAACCACCCTTCAATTATAGAAGTCAACTCAATTTTCTCAAATTTAAATTTGTGAATTACTGGTGTATCCAGTCATCCCTTGTATTTGCTTTTCATATTCCTCCTAATCTTTCAAATAAACAAGATAAGATATTTGCCATCTCTACATTTTGAGATTCTTTAATTAATTAATTAATTAATAATTATACTAAATATTCTAAACTGCTGGCATCTCGTCAACTTGCTTGCTTTTGCATAAAAGTTACAATTTTTTATTCCATATAAAATTAAAATTTGTCAAGTAATTATTTAAAAGGCCCTACAAATGTGATTCATTGTATAAAGTTGGTAAACTCTTAATTTTTTTTAATATGTATGTGTGTGTGTGTAATAAAAAGAGTCAATGATATTTGTATCACTCTTATAATATATATTTTTTTCTAAATAATGCTGACTTCCTAAATATATCACCAAGCAAATATTCTCAATATATTTTTCTATATAAATATAAAACAAAAGGTACAAGTATTTTGCCATGTTAGAATCAATCTAGCGTGACAACATGCAGCTGGCTTGATCTGTCGAATGTGGAATTTTGATACAAATCATTAGCATCAATCTAAGGGACAATTAGTTACTTCATAGAATGTTGTCAATACCTAAATACACACCATAGTAAAATATGACGAGTTCGATTGTCATATATCAACACAAGTCATTATTTTCTATTTACGCTAGCACTCTTTGATGTGATAATTATTATCGATTATATTACAATTGACAAGTAAATATCGAAGGACGTTTGTACTTAAAGTCCTAAAATAAGTGTAGTTTCTACACTTATTCGATGCCCTAAATGATGATATTTTATTTTTCTTTGAATAAAATTCTACCTATTTATGTTATATTGCATTTTTGTAGGTAAAACTTTATGTTGGGTAAAGAATTGGAGAAAAGAAGTGAAAATTGGCGAAAAAGAGCAAGATCCAAAGTTTAGGGACTAAAGTGTAAATACTCAAAAGTTGTGTATGAAGATTCGAGAATGCTAGGAGTCAAATGGATGCAATTAGAAGTCAAAAGGAGTGAAATATAACCAAAATATTTTAACAAATCAATTTTCAATTGCACAAATATTCAAGATTTTCAACCGGAGATTGAGGCCCATTTTTAGTCTAGTAAACATTCGAATTTGAAAATATCTATTTCTAGGAAAGTTGTAGCCCTTTGAGTTAAATTTTCAACATATTTTGAATCATCTTAATCGAATATTAAGAGAAAAAGATATAACAAAAATACTGAAAAAGGTGCAGAGTTTGAAACAACGACCTAGCGCCTAGGCGCTCGGTTACCGAGAAAAACAGAGTTTTTGCATATTTTCAGCGCCCAGGCGCTACCCTGGTATTTGACGAGGCACTCTAATGCTTAGGCGCTATGCCGCACAATTTAGATTTTTGCTATTCGGGCCGCGAGAAGCCCAGAAAAAGACTCCAAATTGGCTAAGAACGTGTATGGAAGTATAAATAGATCTAATGAGACACTGATAAAGGGTTCCAAAAACATTGAGAAATGGGTATACAACGAGAGATCGAATAGCCCAATTCAAAGAAGAGAATCAACACAGAATTCGAGTTTAAAGCGTTGATTGGAATCAGATGAAGATTTTAGTGCAAAATTTAATTCGTTTCTACATTTATAAAAATCCGATGATGCATTCCATTCCATTACTTTTAGTTTTTATTTTTATATTATGAGCAACTAAATTTCAGATTAGGAAATACAATGTTGTCGATTTGTGATCTTTTATTTTCTATTCAAGATTATGTGATTTATTTTTATACGTGTTGGTTTTACTATGAGTTTAATGCATTAAATTACATGATAAAGAATTTGATGATTATTTGAGTCTTCCGAATCGAGATGTGAGTTTGAGACTTCTACCATATAATAAAATTCGGTAAATTAGTATAACGTGTAGATATACATATACTAATTATTGCGGTCATAATAAGAATTCTTAGAACTAGTGTTTCGTTTACCTAAGGGTAATTCGCATAGAGATATAGAATTGAATTAGTTAAATAGGCTCAATGAGAACTCGAGATGGGTAAATTGAATACAATAGACGAATTTGACTGAACACTACATTATGTTAAAATCTTGAATTAAGGTGATCAATAACTGAAATTGTTTTGCCCTAATATTCATCATGTACTTGAATCTTTAATCAATCATTGTTTACAAGATTTTGATATTTTCAATTAGTTAGAAGTAATTAGGAAAACATAATCTCACCCATCAAAATTCGTTGTTTGCTTTTATCGAATAGGAGTTAGAAAAATTAAATTAAGTTATAAAGTATAGTCCTCGTGTGAACGATATCCAGATGTAAAACTCCACTATGTTACTTGTTACGATATCGTACACTTGCGATATAAAAAAAACGCAACCCCTAACATTATCTTTACAAGTATCATTTATGTTTACAATATCACGTGAAGTATATTCTTATTTTATTTTATTATTATAAAAATACTTAAAATAATAATATTTTTATTATTTCACAATTCATTTAAATATTGGAGAGAGAATTATGTGTTAGTAATGACCATTTAATTTAAAAATCTTAACAAAATATCTAGAGAAAATAATTTAACCACAAATAAGTTGGGATAATTTACAATTCGCTAAAAAAGCAACTTTCTTAAAAGTTATTCTTACATAATTGGGTTAAATTCATCAAAGTCCATCCAACTTTATACTTAGTGTTATCATGACCATCCAATTTGATTTTATTTCACAATGACCATCCAACTTTATATTTAGTGTCACCATAGCCACCCAATTTGATTTTATTTCACTTGATTATCCAATTTTATGTATACCATGTCACCTAATTTTATATAACATTTCATTATGACCACCCAATTTCTTTTCATTAATTTTAAAAGGGGTAAAACGACAACTTTATATTATATATATATAATAAATTTAAAAAAATAAAAAGTATTTTAAAAATGAATAAATTTTAAAAACGTTTATTTAAAAATTTTATTTTATATAAAAAAAATTATATAAGTTTATATTTTATTTTTTAAGGAATGTCTTTTTTTAAAATAACTTTTATTTTATTTTATTTTTTAAGGAATGTCTTTTTTGAAATAAAATTTTGTTTTATTTTATTTTTCTAAGTAAATTTTTTTTAAATAACTTATGGTTTTATTTTATTTTTCAAGTAACTTTTTTTAAATAAGTTTTTTTTAAGTAACTTCTTTTTAATAAGTTTTTATTTTAATTTTTTTAAAATTTATTTTATATATATAATGCAAAGTTATCGTTTTACCCATTTTAAAATTAATGAAAATTATAAAAAGAAGTTGGGTGGTCATGATGGAATATTATATAACATTGAGAGGTAGTAGTGAAAAGTTATATGAAATTGGATGATCAAAGTGAAATAAAATCAAATTAAATGGTTGTGTTGATACTTAATATAAAATTGAGTGGTCATAATGAAACAAAATCAAAGTAAGTGAAGACACTACAGATGAATTTAACCCTACATAATTATACTGTAATAACTTCCTTATATCTAAATTGAGATTTTACTTTTAAGCTCATGTGCTACCCCCACCACCAGCATAGCATGTCTTTCCCTTTATTCACTGCTGCTTAGCATTTCTGTCGTTATATACATAGCTTTTGTATGTATACATCACTCCAAACCCTACCCCAACTCCCATTTTCGTCAGCATTCTTATCATTTATCACAAAACTAAGAAAAACCCACCGACTGGGTTTTAATTTCAAGATCTTTTTAACTATTCCAGTTCACCTTTCAAGCATCTAAATGTATGCAAAAATTTATCCTGGCAATTTTTTTTGGGTATGTTTTGATATACCCAATTTTGTAAATCTTTAATTAAACTAATTTTATGGGTTTTTTGATGATTTTTTAGGTGCCCGGAATCGCATACGAACAAGCGAATTGAGCAGGAGGGTATAAAGATGGTAATATGAATATAGATATACATACATGCAGAGAAAGTAATAAGAAACATAACAGGTAGATGGATGAAATTGAGGGAGGGAATTGTTATTGGGCGAACATGCCTTCAGAGCTATTGAGGGAAGTGTTAATGAAGATAGAGGATTCTGAATCCAGTTGGCCTGCGAGAAAACACGTAGTGGCGTGTGCTGGTGTGTGTAAAAGCTGGAGGGAGATAATTAAGGAGTTGGTCAAAACCCTTGAGGTTTCTGGCAAAATCACTTTTCCTATATCCCTTAAGCAGGTAGGGTTTCTCTGGACTTTTCTTTAAATATCTTTTATGCTTCTTTTGGTTTAGACTTTAGTATATTTAGTCTAGTTTTGTTGATTGTTGTTTGTGGATGATTTTTGTTTTGGGTAGTTTCTGATTTGTTAGTTTTGTTATGGTTTATGGTTTGGGACGTTGTGATAATTAGACAAATATAATGTGTATCTTTCGATATGAATTAGTAATTTGAAAAGTGATATTGTTTAATATTCATAGTTAGATTGCTTATTTAATATTTACATTTCACATTGATGAATGTAGAGACCCTCTATGGAGTTGTCTATTTAGGGTGACTGGTGTACATCTTTCCTGATAAATCTAGGTCTGTTCCTTGATCCCCTATGTGCGAAATCGAACTCTTTTTCGGAAAGGTGGTTGTTTTAGGATTATGGGTCCTTGATTTTTGATAATTTCAGGCTTTTCTACGTACTGTGGGTGGCGGGAATAGAACTATTGAAATAAAGGACAGGTTCAGTGGTGCTGTTTTCTAATGGATCTTAGATCTATTACTTTATTGACCTGAAGTTATTTATATATTGGGCCGAGAATTTAATTAAAGAATGGTGTGATCATATATAGAATTTTTGGAATTTCTAAAGCTAATTACACGAAATTCCTGGTGCTGTCAAGTTCTGACTTAACTTTTATAGAGCCAGATGTATGATCATACAAGGTGGAAATCTCTGGTAGACTCACGTGTCATCAAAATTTAGGCGATAGAATTAATAAAAGAAAGCACTGAGCATGATTATGAATATTTACAGTCTTCAGTTTGTTCCTGAAATTTCAGATGGTTAAATTTGTGAAGGGCATAGATTTTCCTTTCGAAGTTGTTAGTTTCTTGTCTTTATCTGTACCTTTTGTATCAAGTTGGTAATTTTATGTATCTTCTCTAGAGACATGGATGGGAACTTTTTTCTATTTATATGGATTTGACGGCTAAAAGTTTGAAATCTCAACAATCGATTTGTAGTTTCACAGAATATTGAAACCGCCAATTTTAATTGTGCTCCACCTATTGCGATGCAAAGATTCTGTTAGTGACTTCAAGGGCAAGACAACAGCTTTTAGGTCGTACGAATGTCAATGCTGATGTTCATTAGTTTTCTTGAACCTGCTACCTTAATGAAAAGTTCTTCTATGTTGTCGTCATTCTCCAATTTTTGTCTGTTTGTCATGTTATGCAACGCATATCGTATTTATTAGCGACAACATGCCAAAAATAACTTTGTAAGTTTTCGCCCTTCCTCAATTAATACTTTGGGAGCACGTGGCAAAATATCTGCTTTTATCAAACGCATTTAGTATCTTATACATTCTTAGAAACTTTTTTCTGCTTTGCAGCCAGGTCCAAGGGTATCTCTTATCCAATGTTTTGTAATAAGGAATCGCGCTACACAAATGCATTATCTTTACCTCAGCTTAAGTCAAGGTTTGCATTGTTTTCCCGACTACCTCTAGCTTAGCTAGATTGTTCTTGTATGTGTTGTCTACTGCTCATCACTCTTTGCCAGTTATCTTTGTAATATTTCTTGAGACGTTGCCTTGTTTTATCTTGACATCCATTCTTCCCTTCTGTGGCAGCGCTGGCTGATGATGGCAAGTTTCTTCTAGCTGCTCGTAGGTTTAGGCGCCCCTCATTCACGGAGTACGTGATCTCTCTACACCCTGACCATATGTTCAAGGCAAGCGGCAGCTATATAGGAAAATTAAGGTGTGTCTCACAACTTTTAGCTTGTTGAACGATACTTCATATTTCCAGAAGAGACTTGATAACAGCAGGTTTTTATATCACCAGATCCAATTTTCTGGGAAATAAGTTTGTTTTGTATGATGCTCTGCGTCCTCATGCTGGAGCCAAAATGCTCCGAACTCGCTCCGCGCAGATGGTTGGCTTAAAACAGATATCTCCAAGAGTTCCTGCTGGCAACTATCCAGTAGCCCAGATCACATATGAGTTGAATGTGCTGGGATCCAGGTAAGAAGAAGATTTATGCTGTTCGTTTAGTTTTATCAATCAACAGAGATGGTCAAAGGTTTAAACAGAAAATGCTTGATCTTGTTTGAAACAGTATCCTTAAAAGAGTAAAATGAGTCTCAAAAGTTATTTGTTCAAGAAATGCCCGTGGTACTTCCCATTGGGATGATAGTCGTAAAATGATTTATGTTATTAAGTACCTAAAGGATTGGATGCTAATATGCCAATAAATTTATGCAACATCCAGGAGTCCAAGACGAATGCATTGTATCATGGATGCAATTCCAGCTTCTGCCATTAAACCTGGAGGTGTAGCTCCTACACAGATCGATTTCCCTATCAGCAATTCCGATTCCTTTCCAGCGATCCCATTTTTTCGGTCAAAGCCAAATGGATTGGATAAATCCCTGTCAACGCCTTTGGATTGTCAAAGAGATGCACCGCTTGTTTTGAGAAATGAGGCTCCAAGATGGAATCAGCAGCTCCATTGCTGGTGTTTGAACTTTCATGGACGGGTGACAGTTGCATCAGTGAAAAACTTTCAGTTGGTGGCTTCTCCGGAGAATGGTCTAGTTGGGGCAGAAAACGAGAAGATCTTCCTTCAGTTTGGGAAAGTCGGGAAAGATGTGTTCACTATGGACTATTGCTATCCACTATCAGCATTCCAGGCATTTGCCATCTCTCTTAGCAGCTTCGATACTAAAAGTACTCGTGAATGATCCACATTAGTGGTATAAATCTAATTCCCTAGTTCATATATGCTCATATAATGTCTTAGTCAAACACACGACATTGTGCTGCCTTTATTACCTTGTGTTATGTGATCATATGCCTAATTAGTTGAAAATATACAGTTACATGTTTTATAAGTTGCCAATATCGCCTTGTTCTTTTTTCTATTTTTTTAATGGTGGCTGTGTCTTTGTTCCTATCTCATCGCTTTTTGTCACATCTCCGCAGCATTTTCTTCAACTCATTTTCCTCCACGCACAAGTTTACATTCTCTCTTCTATAAATAGCATTTCAGACTCTACACGCCCTGTTTCTTTGAATTCGCTAAAACATGGATAATTATATTAGTTTTGATTGGTTTGACTATCATATGATGTTTTAATCAAATATATTCGGCCTACTCATGACCACTGCCACTAACTCCATGTTTCTTAATTTCCAGGGAAGTGATTGCATAGTGAATGCTGACAAATAAGATGCAAAGAGGCTAGTTCTGTCTCTTTTTCACTTTTGTCTATGAACTTTTAGTAATGGTAAATATTGAAAATATTTAAGTGTAGAAATTTGTCGACTTTTTCTGGCCCTCTTTTCCTTTTATGTGCGTTCTTGTTTATTTTGAAACAATCTTTTGTGGTGGTGGTGAATATTTCAAACTTTTCTTGCTTCTTCCAGTAGAGGGTTTTTGTCACTTTTCCTCCCACCACACTTGCAACAAATTTTTAAGGGATAATTGTATTATTAGTCCCCAACCGGCGGACCTCGTGGCAATTTGGTACCGGGCTTATATTTCTTGGGAGCTAATGGCGCAATTTTCCGTGCTTTAGCAACTTGCCTCTTTCAATATATCAAACAAGTCATATATTAGTTCGTTTTTGCTTCTTTCATATTGTCGAAAACTATGCATTTCACTAAGGCTCCGTTTGATACGCCTTATTTTCCATTTTCTAACTTTTGTAGTGTTTGATGGGCAAAATTTTCTCGGAAAAACGTTTTTCAACTTTCCAAATTTTCCACCTTTTTGAAGAAAACAAATTCTTGATATTTTAGTTGGTAAATATTTTATAGTTTTTTTTTTTTTTTTGCAATTGGAAAATATTCTAGATGCAATGGTAAAAAAAAATTTATCACTTATTGACAATTTTCATGCAAAACAAAGCCAAACGAATGACATTCGGTATGATAATTTATTTTTTAATTATTATTATTATTATTATTTTTTTTTTTTCGCAATTGGAACAAATTCTATACTCAATGGTAGGATTTTTATAAAGCCAAATGGACACCAAATTTTCAACATTTTTTGTGGGAAATTATTTCAATTAAACACAATTAGTTATAATTCTCAGTAAAACAATTTTTAGGCAAATTAATTCACTGTAAAACATTTTCTTTTCACCCATTTTTTACATTTACAATCAAACGGTCCCTAATATTAATGGAATAGAAGTTTAAAAAACGTTCTAGTTGGGCCCTACAGGATGGCCGTTTGAGAGTGTGTGTAACTTGCGCTTTGGTCCTGGGATTTTTCGTGTTATTGGTCCAGTCCAGTAGACATTCATAAAAAAGAGTAATTTGAACACTTTTTTGTGAATTGTGTATGTACTAAAGTTGGTTTTTAACAATCATAGACTTTGGTACAAGACACCAATCTATTAATCTAGGTGGCAGTGGGTTTTTTTTATTATTTTTAAATAGAGCTGTGATGCACTGGATAATTATTATTTGGTCTAATGTCAGTTAGGTTGGTGATCACCAACACCAATGATGAATAGCATTATTCAACATGAAGCCTCTACATGTTAATTTGAAGATAAATATTAACTAACACTAGCGATGTTTAGAGCATCTCCAATACTTTCTCTGGATTGTTATCTAGGTGGTACGAAATTTGAAAAACTTTCAATCTACGTGACATTGGTGTTTAATAAACTAACATTCAAGAATAAAATAAGTCTCCAATTCATTCCATGTATTTATTTATTGGGCGTCGTTTATTTTCTTAAAATAACAGAGTTTTCTGTGGATTAATAATATATATGCCCTTTATGTTCTTGAAATAATAATTAAATCACATCCAAATTTGGATAGAAAATATGGATAAAAAAATATTTAGCCCCTGTTTGATACACATTTTTTCAAAATACATTATTTCAAAACTCAATTTCCACTACACATTTTTTAATAAAATAATATTTTTCATTACACTAATAACTTTTCCTTACTTTTTAACAACATATTTTCTATCATATCACAATTTAAAATACATTATTTTCTCAATAATATTCATCAAACACACCCTTATTTTGTTGTCACTCTACCTAACAAACTTTTGAATCTAAACGAAATTCATGTTATTTATTTTCTTCTCGTCACGTTAGTGTTGGGAAAAATATTTAATTTGTTATGTGGGCTGAATGAGAGTGAGAATTCTAGGCACTTATTTATTCTTGATAAATAGTCTTGATTTATTCTTTTAAATTTGATTTTCTTTTAATGCCAAGAAAGGAAATTTTTCATAAGCCTTAATTGGTTGGAATTTAAATTTAAATTTTAATCTAAGTCTAAATCAATAGTTAATTTTAATTACATATTTCATAGGTCCACACTTTTTAACTACAATTTTTATCAAAATCTATTAAAAAATTGATTGTAATCCTTACCAAACATAGACTACTTTTTTTTTTTCTCTTTTTAATATGAAGTAGGCACGTTTGGTGTTCAATATGTATAATAATATTATTTAGCACCGCTGATTTTAAAATAATTAGATAGCATTAATGTAACATTAAATAATATGTACAATTAAATGAATCACTTAATTGCATCTCTTATTGAGATAATCACATCACATCACGCCACCTAAACTAGTGATTGCATTATTCTACTAAATTTTATTGAAAATTCTATAAACTATGTTTTTAGTTTGTTTATTATGTTATTAAGTCCATGTTTGGTTGGAATTCAAATTCAAGTTTTAATCTATATCAAAGTCAATATTTGACTTTAATAACTTATTTTAAAGAATTCACAACTTTCAATGACACATTTTATCAATTTTTATCAAATTCTACTAAAAATTTTATTTTAATTCTCATCGAAGAGGGGCGAACTATAATTTTGGAAGTCAACTATATACTTCACTACGCTACTTTTCTGTTATTTTTCTATTTCATTTACAATCCCATTATCCAGAGTCATGAAAAAGTGAACACTTATTCATCGTGACTTACATACATGTTTTTAGAGGGGAAAAAGACAAAAAATAAAAAATAATTCTTGTGTTTGCATTTTTGTGAGAGTTTATTTATTTATTTATTAAAATCTAGTATTTTATAATATTTCTAATTGCTGACAATATATGAACTAAAGCTTTTTCCTAAAATAGAATATCACACTCCAAAAATTGTGTGAGGGCCATTTTATTTTAGAAATTTTATGGTGCTGACGTGAAGTAAATAGTTTTGGGGCATTTCATGCCAACTACTAAATTATCTTATTTTCCAATATTTTTCCCTCAATAATTATAGGCCCTCTAGTTGCCGGACACGTGGCTGAAGCCCAGTTGGTTGAATACATTCAATTTCATGAAAAAAAAAAATGGAAATGGACAAGATTATTGAAATTAATTATAACCTTAAAATCCCAAAGCCAATCAGAATTTCTTAGGCATATGGATGTGGATAAGGTCATTTTTGTCATTTCAGGTATCCGAAAATATATAGGCATGATATCTGCCAACACAACACAACACATGTATTGTGCATTTTTTTTCATTGTTGTGTTTAAAACCAATGAAAAATTATCAAATGTTATTTTTTAAAAATTCTGTCAAAATTTTCATGTACCCGTAGCATAATTGTTTTATCTATGGCTAATTATATTTGCACTAAGGGAGCGTTTGATTGCAATCATGAAGTTTGCATAGAAAGAAAATATTTTCTAGGCAATTGAATTGCCTAGAAATTATTTATATGGAAATTATCAATTATATGCGTTTGATTGATTTAATTTTCCATCAAGAAAATATTGTACTATTTCATCTTTAGGTATTTAATAGGCATTATTTTCCACGAAAATAGTCATTTTTTCCAACATTTGTTGTTTGATAGCAACTATTTTCCATGGAACTTGTCATTTTTTTCATGGAAAATGTCACTTTTCCAATGAAAATTGTTCAATCAAAGGAAACAAACCCGGACAAATATACCAATCAATTGAATTTCATCAACTTTTATCATATATGTATTCAACATTTACTAACCAAATGATTTTTTTAAAATTAAAACATTTTAAAATAAATTGAAAATAACAAATGCATTATGTACAAACCATTTATAAGTAAAAAAACCAAGTATCCCCTTCATCTGCATTTTAAACGGTGTATTATGGTAGCAACATGCATTTGTAATAACAAAACAGACATCAATAATGTATACTCTAATAAAAAATCCAAAAGGCAAAATATAAAAAGAATCCACTATTATAACTTTAAAACCATTTGCAACAATGCTTCACCATCAATCCGCAAACTAAATTGAGCTTTAACCAATCTACGAACATTTGCCTCCCAAAAAAATGTCATAAACTAATTTCATTGAATCTCTTTTGTTAAAAAGTAGTAATCTAAACCAACATAGATATCACACTTTTACGTATGGTTGTTGAATTATCCAAGTACGCCATCCTAAAGTAGCGGAGGTGGATCACGGCCAAGCTTCGCATATACCAAATCACGCATGAAATCTTTATCAGTCAAGCTCATAAATACTCTAGCCTGACTCTCATCCGACTCAAATACTTTCATGACTAGCGGTATGTCACACTTGTCTATGTTAATGCCTTGTAATTTTTCTAGAACCAATTGCCAATTGATGTGGTTTAGCTCCATAGCATTAGCAATTCTTTTAGACGATTCGGCAATGCTCGACAGGGCAATGAGGCTCTCATCATGGGATTGGGTACGTCGACGTCGGATTTTGTTGGTTTCTCCTTCGGCGTTACGCTTAGGAGAGCGGACTAGGCTTCGATCCATATCCTCGTTTTGATTGTCAAATTCATTCACATTTTCATCTGAAATATAATAAAAAAAATAACTTGTTAGAATCTTTTTATATAATATGAATAGTATAAATTTATTATTTATGATCTTTTACATACCATGAATGGGGGAGAAATTGTCATTGCCGGATTGTAGTAGAATCATTTCCAAAGATAGCCTCCAAATCATCATGACGAGGACAAAGTTTGGTCCACCACTTTTCGAATTCTGGTTTTTCCTACAAAATAAAGAGGGAGTTATGTTATATGCGTAGTCAATGTCCAAAAGAAACTATGTTGTTAAAATGTAATGACTAATAATATCATTGGACGATGAAATATTATGCCTTCAGAAACTCCTCCCAGGCTAGTGCATCTGCTGTAACACGTCCAGTATCAGGATCCAACCTAAAACCGCTCATATCTAACAAAAAAATGGATAAAAATCGTCAAGATGCTACAAAACTAAAAGGTAAAGAGTTGGTGTGTCAAAATAGTGTTGA